>CAUYON010154072.1:0-51554 GCA_963573935.1 Arctocebus calabarensis
GTCTTTATATAGTGATCAAGGAAATGCCATGAAGGATATCTGTAACAGTATGATCAAAATATTTCTGAATGTATATGAATCGTGCCCTGTGATTGCACCAATGTACATAATTATGATTCAATAAAATTATTAAAAAAAATCCTGGGTTATAAATATATATTTTGCATATTTAAGTACTCATATGCTTTCTGGATTTAAGGTCAGTAAATATTGCTCCCCAATGCCAATACCTCCAGGGCAAAAGAGATTTTTGTAAGCTAAACCATCTAGTTGGCCTGTTGTTATCATCTTCTATGTTCACAGTAGACTCAAGAAGGTGGAAAATTTTTCCAGCAAAGTAACTTAGAATAGCTTCTGAGCTGAATTTGATCTCCTTACATTGCTTTGTGAGAACTTAACATGAATTACTATCTTCTAGTTAAGGCACACTTTTTCCATAACATCATCTCTATGACAAGAGGAAGCCACCCAATTTCAACCATTTCCCCAGAGAGCAGTAATGAATGTGCATGGATTATAGTTTGCAGTTTGGTTTTGCCCTTAAATCATAAAGATAGCTGGCAATTCACATCATGCATCCATGGAGGTTTGATGGTGGTAAAAACCTACCTTCATTTTCTCTGCATTACTACTATGGCAAGCACATGCTACATCTAAAGTCATTACTATCCACCTTAGAATTATTGTTACAAACTCCCAGCATCTTACCAAGAAAAAGCTAATTCCTTACGACTATTTCTTAAGTACTAAAGTCTGTGTCTTTAGGAACCATCATGTCACAGAGGGATTGGTGTGAGGGACCAAGATAATTCTTCCTATTTCTGAGGCCAAGTGAAATACTTTATGTTGATATACTGGTATATCAACATAGAAACCCAACCTTTGCTTACAATTCTTGCCGGAAACATTTCAAATGATAAAATCGCCTTCAACAATTTTCTCATCTGAATGCAATGATTTTTCTTTTCCTCTCAATAAAAATAGTCATTTCAAAGCATAAACTTTAGGTGTTACTTTAGTATCAACTCTTTGAGAATTACAGAGATATTTAAACACATTTTCCTAAGAGTCATTATTGTTTGGGAAGGTTGACAAAATACCTTAAAAAATTATTTGTCTCAAAAACATGACAAAGGATTTTGCTTTAAAATATTGAATGAGATTAAGGATAATTTTTAAAGTCTATAAAAATATCATGTTAAAAAGTTACAAGCATTCAGAAAATCCATTCATATGTAAAATGTTCTTTCTATCTAGAAAATTTTGGTATTCTATGAATATTCTAATTATTGTTCACATTTTGATTGAATTTTCAATAGATCAAACAACAGAAAAAATATATATATGCTTGTACAATATTTATGATACTTATCATCAATCTTGTGTTATTCAGCAAATGCTGCCATTAGAAATATTTGAACACAAATGACTATTCCCAAACACTAATAGCAGAAATGCACGTATGCTCATTAGTACCGACATTAGTATGATTCTGTGTCTCTCTCCAAACCTGGGAAATTTTCATTTTCCAAAACTGAGGAGGACTATTCAAACATTTTACTTCAAAAATAACTGTAATAGGAATTATAAATAACTTTTCCAAGTTTAAGAGATTCTCCATGAATATATAAAAAATACAGTCAGGTCAGTTTTCTAGTCACATAAGCTCAATAAAATTTATATTAATGAGCTTAAGTTATTTGGACTTGAATTGACAATGGTTTATATTATATAATATCATACTATATTATATTATATACAGTAGAACCTCTGCAAGTTGACCACTCAAAGCTTTGTACATATACAGAGGTGTTCAACATAAGGAACTAGGCCTTCTATACTGATATGTGCACATAAGTAGTGGATGCTCAATCTAAGAAAATTTGGTCAACTTAAGGAGTTGGTCAATGCAGGGAGGTGGTCAAATACAGGGGTTCCAATGTGTATATGTATATATATTTTGTTGTGTTTGTGTGTGCATGTGTGTTAGAGGGGGGGATTTCTGAAAACTTCACATTGCATAGTTTGTTAAATGTAAGCCATAATTATCATGTTTACCTCTCTACCTTGATCCTTCAGTACCAGAAGCAAAAAGGATAGTTGCTCATTGCTAAATCCCTTGTCATCCCTAAACCAGTGAAAACTAAATATAGAAATATGGTATGGCCTCACTTTCTGACAAAGGATTATCTAGAAAGAAGCCACATAGTAAATACTTAGAGTTTGGTGGTTTTGTGGACCATCAAGTCTCTCTCAACTACTCAACACAACATCCAGAGCAGGAAGGAGAACTGTGGATAGTGGGTGAACAAGTAATTGTGGTTGTGCTCCAAAAAAACTTTATTTAATATTCTTCAAGTTTTAAAAGCTACTGAAATGTTTATAAAATAGAATCTTTTTTGTCAGATCCATACAAATACAGGTGGTGAGTGAGGCTGGGCCCATGGATCAGAGTGTGTTCTTACCTAGAGCATCTGATGTGCATGGATGTGGGAGCTGGGTGGTCGTCTGGAATCCCAGGACATTCTCCATGAAAATCGTCTATAGCCTACAGGTCCCTAGTCTCATGCAAGAATTTCTGAAATTAGTACTTCGTCTGTACGACTTCCACGTGAGCACTTGGCAACATATATTGCTTAGTGGGAAGTCAGGGGCCAGTAGATTTCAATCTACCCTCTGACTTTCTGCTTTATTCAGACAGGTTCACCTTTTTAGAACTAAGATGCTGACCTAGAAAATAGTTACTGGCCAGTAGCCATGGTGCCCTTAGCTTGGCACATATCCTGCCTTTTGCATGGTTTACCTTGGTTTACCTCTTTGAGACCTTGACCTTATCACAGGTTAAAATGAACCACTTGGGGTTTTTGCCTACCCAACAGGTCCATGACAGATGCAAACATCACTATTATCGCCTACATTGTTACTACTTTACATCTTTCACTGCACAGATTTCTGGCCTCTTGATCTAGAAGCATTCATTGTTAGGAAGGGTATTTAAGTAGTGATTTAGGGAAGTCTTCACCCATCACTTTCTCATATGATACTCTTCTTTGCTGACAAGATAATGGGTCTGGAATTCAGGCTCTTTTGGCTCAAATGTCACTTCTGCTACTTATTAGTTTTGTGCCCATGAATACAATATTTAATTTCCTAAATTCTTCTTTCCTAACAGCAAAGGGGAAATATTAATGTGTCTCCCTCTAGGTGTATTGTATTAAATGTGATAACATTAAAAATTACAACCCATTCGCTGGCTTAAAATAATGTACACTTATAATCTTACATTTTTTAAAAATTAGAAATCAGGCACAGCTTACCTGGGCTCCCTGTTTTAGAATGTTGTCAGGATGCAATCACAGCGTCAGCAGGAGCTTGGCTTCCTCAGATGCTGACTAGCTAAAGATCAACTTCCAACCATCATCAGGTCGTGGGCAGGATTCACTTACTTGTGGCTGCAGAGCTGCAGGTTTCCGTTTCTTAAGTGGAGACCAGTCTCACACCACAGGACCTGCTCACAGTTCCGCGACACGTGGACTTCACCAATAGGACCACCTACGTCATCACAGCTTATTCTGTCCAACTCAGCAGCAGAGAATTTCTGACTTCAGGGAGGATTAATACCATTTTTAGGGGTTTTGACCGGAACGTTTGCTCCAAACTCTTGTGTGCAGAATAATTTCTCTATGTCCTATGAAGAAAGAAGCCTCCACTTACTCGCAGTCAGTCAGTCTAGGGTAGGAACTGTGCACTTTTAACAAGCCCTCTAGGTTTTCTGATGCAAATGGTCCAAAAAGATGTTTAAAATCCAATAAATCTGTTAGATAAAATAATACTTTTTTATTTGTACCCAAGAGTTCAGTCATTTTCATCATGGACAGGAATATGTGTTAGTTAACTGACTGTCCAGACATATATATGGCATAATTAATTCAAAATGAAGAGAAAGTAATAGAAACGTATGAATAATGTTAATAGTTCTTATTACAAAGCAGTCCACTTGAACTATGGAAAAGCCAGCCTATCTAAAAAGATTTAATTAAGGAAAATGCCACTCCATAACACAAATGAGAAAAGAAATAAAAGAATAGAAACTGAGATGTATCTAGTAGAATATAATTAAAAATGTATTTCCTGTGCTGTGTAAACTATTAATAAATTGCCTACAGTCTTACTATAAAAGAGCTTAATATTTAATCAAAGGAAATTAGAGTGTATTTAAAACCACTAATAAGAAGCCAAGCAAGGAACTGAGTAGTAAGGAAACTATTAGCACTAAATTAAAGATTCATAAATATATTAACTAAATATAGGATTACATTCTGCATCTGATTATTCACAGACATATTCAAAGTCATTATTATATTCCCTGTGATCTGAATGATATGAACCAAATGATCCAATCAGAGTCAATTTTGTAATTAGGCAAGCAGGCTGATATATTTCAAAGAGGCCAAACTCTAGGAAAACACAAATGCATTTTATAATTCAACTCTTTCCCTTGTTACCTATACAATGGGACACTTAATATTTTCTTCAGGATACTCTTATGTAAAAGGGTAGTAATATGTACTACGGCTCTTGTGAGAAATAAAAGAAATAACTATATACTAAAGTATATGGCTCAGAAAAAAACGTCCAATGAGCGTTGGCCTCCTTACCCATTTTTCTCTTTCTTGAGTATTCCTCACAGGCAAAAAGAAAATTCCTGGGGGACTTTTGATATGATTTTATTGCCCCAAAAGGAAATTTTCTGGCTGTGGCTCTATTGCTTTTTATTATGCAGTTATAAATTACAGAGTTTTCTCATACATACATCTATTTGTGCAAGTTATATGATTCTTAGAGATATGACATGCCAATAATTTCAAATATGGAACTTCTGAGTCCCTAGGTTGATAAGGATTTTATACATGATCAGAGCCTGTGTGACTATCTCGATACAGTTGCATTATTTCTACCTGAATCGGTGAAGAATTGGCCACGGGGACACCAGGGACATCTTCTGTCCTGGTTAGGACTCTGCAGACTGCAGATAATAGATTGGGCACCTGTTTCTGCCATATTTTTGCTTCAAGGTTGTCTCAATTAATTTTTTATTAAACATTCAATGTTGATCTGCCTCCTAAGAATCGTATTACTTCTCAGCCAGAGAGTGTATGAGTCAGGATCACTTATTTAGCGGTGTATCATTTTACTGCTCAGCATGTTTGGCTATTAAGTCCTGGGTCTTGTGTTGCCTCAACCAAATAATGCTTGACACCGACTTCCACTGTGTACCTTGTATTCACGGAAACGGCATCCTGTGTCCTATGGCCCTTCTTCTAGTCTAGGAATTCTTTTCCAGTATCGTCTTTTGCCCTCAATGCCAGGGATTCTGATTTTACCTCCAATTTCCAAACACCTTAACACAGCCTGAAACCCACTTTCTAGTCCCTGCCGAGAGACACTTTCCTAATTTTAACCATTTTTCCCCTTCAACTCCCAGAGATTGCTAATTCCTCCCATTCTTGGATAGGAAGTCACAACCTTGATTTGAAACATTTATTTATGGCACTTGATTCTAAAAAGACTTTTAACTTCCTAGGGAAAGAATTCTGTTTTGTATCTTTCTTTAGTTATTTTTATCTATACGACATCTTTACATGTGTCGAAATTTTAGATATCAACAATGTTCCCTTCTTGGCTTTTCTAAACAGGGTTGACCTATTTTACTCACAAGTGACCAAAGCTAGTATTCTAGGAGACAAGGACAGTACTCCAAACAGAGAACTGTACCTGGTTTGAGTGTTTCCTCAAAAGAAAAAAAGTACCTGCAAATACTTAGAATATAACCAACAATGTAGGAATAGAACCACAAAACAAAACGAGATAGTGACTCACTGTACATATTCACAGTTCTTTGATGCTTCCAATAATTACACAATATTTCACACTCCTGAACCGGAAACTTATCTGAATTATACTCCATGGCTAAGATAACTATATGTGTAGAACACATGTATTACGCTCACATTAAAATCTACAGCCTGAAATCACTGGGAATTTTTATAAACAAACATGCAAAATGTGTTGTTCCTTCTCATAGAGTCTTTGGACTTCATTCAGCTATGCTGCCACGTTGACAATGTAAACTTCTCTCTGTCATTTTTGTTTTCTTTGCCCTGAATATGCCATTATTTGTGAGCCTAAATGATGGCACTTCATGATATATTTATTGGGTGCAGTTTCTTGCACTTTAAAATTTAATTTAATCCACAATACTGACATGCTTTGCATGCTATATTTAATAACTGGAAGGCTGGGAGCTGTGAAAAATTAATATCTCTCAAAAGTCAAGAATAACCATGGTACAAATGATGGCCTCCTGTTCCCACCAGTACATGACCTAACTAAACTTTTCACATTCTAAAGTATGTTTGATAATTCCATTTTTTAGCTCAATGAAGATGGATAGGAAAGGATATTTCTTGAAATGAGGGAGACTTGAGTGCAAATCAGTTTTCATTCACTTATTAATTAACTAATTTTGGATGTATTTAAAACTCAACTACTCATCTATAAAATACAGACAAAAACAAACAATCCAGAAAAACTGAGAGGGTAATTGTGTAAAGTACATATCCATAATAACTTTATAAAAGCCCCATACTGGAAACAATTCAAAAGGTCCAATATAAATGTAAAATAGAGCAATACCAAATTGCAGTATATCTTCACATTTGAAATACTGCTCAGCAATAACATTCAATAATGTAGAGAATAGGGTACCATGCAGATAAATATCAACATGGTTAACCAGAGTTGAACAAGTTAGATACCCCCAAAAGAGTGCGTATTACATGATTCTATTGATCTAATATCCTGTGAAATAAACACTAATCTGTATGGACAGAAATCAGAACAATGGCTGCAGGAAGGAGTCAGGAAAGAGGTGTGAGAAGATGCAGAAAGTGACAGACAAAACTTTTAGAAAAAATAATTTGGCTCAATTCATAATTATGGTATCTGCTTCAGAGTATAAAGAAATCTCAAAATTTATTTAATTCTATGCTTTAAATTTGTGTAATTTCTTATACGTCCTTGGTACTTCAATAAGGTTGTTAAAAATGACAAGGGAAATAGATGTCTTCTTCTATTCCATGAAGCATACTGCATAAAAGATACATGATTTATTTCTTAAATGTTTAGTAAAACTAACCGGAAAAATCTATCTTGAAATCTTTGGGATAGAGAGGATTAAGAAGTGGGCATTTGATTACCAATTTATTTATTTTCAGAAGTATTATTTTATTTTTCTATTCCCACATTGACTCAATGTTACATGTAAAACTTTTATAAAAATTACTAATTTCACATCAGTGTTAAAACTATTGCCTTATCTTTTCAAATATATGGTGTAAAATTTTTTAATTATATATTTTTGAAACAAGATTACTATATGTAACATTACTTAGAAGACATCAATTTCTCGTGACAATCATGAGTTACCTCTTTTTCCCTTTCTTTTGGAGTTCTGTTTCAATAGGAAAGAAAATATGCAGAATTCAGTCAAGTGCTCTGTAAATGTGAAGGAAAAAATGTTTTCTCTGGTTCGAAGGAGAAGGAAGTCTACCTTATTTCAGTCTTATAAAGATTGTCGTGGGTGGATGCACTATTATAAAAAAGCCACAGCAGAAGAGCTAAAGTTAATATATGTACTCTAAGGAAAAGAAATCTCTAGGGTTATGATTTTTATGTTGTACAAGTATTCTAGAAAGTTTCAAGAGCTGGATTGAGTTATAATTGATTTTACTCTGTTTACTACAATCCTTTCTCTGGGTATAAGCTTAACGAATAAAATCCATGGCACAAAAATAGCACACACGTGAGAGGGAAGCTTTGATCAAAATGTCATCCCAGCTAATCAGGAGATAACACACGCTCCTTAAAAAAGTACCTTTATAAATTTAGAAATACAATATATTTGGTCGATAATGTGAGGACATACAATATTATAACTTAGTGGACATATGCACTATAAATTTATAGAGTAGCATTTCTCTTCAGGGAACATTTAAGCAAATACAAATTTTCATTAACATGTTTCAAACAAATTTATATTGTGTAATGACCCCCTATGACCTTTAAGTCACTCCACAGTATCAGCCCAATCTACAGTTCTAATTTTGCTCCCTACTCCTTTCCAATCAATGCTCAGGCAAAATGTAAATATTTCACAAACACACTGTGTTTTTTTACTCCTAAACCTTTTATTGCCATATTTTTAAATTTATTGTCTTTTCTCACCCCAACACTCTGAAATTTTGTACTTTTTTCAAAATTCACATAACAGATATCTCCTTCACTTTATCACATTGGACTCAAAATTTTATTACTCTTTTCTCTCTCTCTTTGTTTTTTTTTTTCTTGAAATAGAATCTCACTTTATCACCCTGGGTAGAGTGCCATGGTGTCATAGCTCACAACAACCTCAAATTCTTAGGCTCAAATGATTCTCTTATCTCAGCCTCCCAAGTTGCTGGGACCTAAGGCACCCACCACAACACCTGGCTATTATTTTAGAGACAGAGTCTTGCCCTTGATCAGGCTGGTCTTGAACCCATGAGCTCAAGCAATCCACCCAACCCAGCCTCCCACAATTCTAGGATTACAGGTGTGACCCACTCCTCCCAGCTATTACTCTTTTCCATAGCGCTTTTTATATTCCTCCCAACATCGTAATAACTACATATTAAATTAATCTTCCAATTAGAAAGTAAGTTTGTTGGAGTGAGGGCTATCAATGCTATTTCAGCATCCTGATTTCTACCACAATGCCTTTACTAGACCCAAACATAGATTAAATCAGTATGAAATTGTAATTACACTCATGAACTTGTGTAAGATAATCTATGTAAGTTGTAAAGCCTCTTCTAATGATTTATAACAGATATAAGCAGCAATGTAATTGTATACTGTATAATTTGATCAAAAATTACACACATACACACACACACTCCCTCAGTTATCCCTTTTTATTTAGGAGGGATTGGTTCTGGGAGCCCCTGTGGAAACCAGAATCTTCAGATGCTCAAGTCTCTGATACAGCATGTCAGAGTATTTACATATAACTTATGCACACTCTCTTATATCTTTTAAATAACTCTCTAGATCATTTATAATAAATGCTATGCCTATAGTTCTTTTAGTCTATTGTTTAGGGAATAATGTCAAGATAAAAAGGTCAGTACCTGTTTAATACAGATGTAAGTTTTTCCCAAATAATTGTGACTTTCAGTTGGTTGAATTGACAGGTTTAGGACCTATGGATACGGAGGACTGACTACATGTAATACATATCTTTGTTTAAGAAAAAAAATGTTAAAATATTTTCCATGAGGTGGTATTAACAAGGTGGGCAGGACTTGAAGTCTTGTCGTAATGCCATCCAAGTTTAAAACTATATAAATGTGATGTATTGCACACTGTAATGCATTATAATACATTGTTGGTGTGAGCTATTGATCCTCAGATCAAACCTTCCCACTTCTGAGAGAGTTCTTCTTTCCCTGTTTTTTTTGTTCTAGTGCCCTGGGAGAGGGATTGGTTCTGGGGGCCCCTGTGGAATCCAGAATCTTCAGATGCTCAAGTCTCTGATACAGCATGTCAGAGTATTTACATATAACTTATGCACACTCTCTTGTATCTTTTAAATAATCTCTAGATCATTTATAATAAATGGTATCAAACCTTCCCACTTCTGAGAGATTTCTTCTTTCCCTGTTTCTTTTGCTCTAGTTCCCCGTCACCTTCTCTCACAACACTCCTGCCTTAGTTCTACCTTGATAAGGGGATATAGAGAGTTTCAAAATACTAATAAATGATACTCTCAATAATTCAACCCCACAATGAGAAATGAAATTTCTCTTCTTCAGGGAGCTTTTTCTGTAACTCCCCTACTTCAAATGCTCTTTAGTATATTCATAACTGGGACTGTTACTCAAAGCTGTCATACATTCATAGCATAGATCTCCTAGCATAGTTCTGGAATTACTAGATTTCCAGTTCACCGTAGACCACAGAAATAATTTAATTCCATAGGCAAGTCAACATCACACCTATGCAAGGGTAGTATTGAGGGAAAAAAATAAAACCCCACTTAGTATATGTCTAAATATTTAAAGTTTTCATCAAGTAAACAAACTGCTAAGTTACAAAACTTATCTCCCCCTTCCTTACAAATATATCTTAATAATGACAGATTAGTTTTGCGTAATTAAAATTGGGCAAAATATCAAGGATAATTACATTTAAATAATTTCACATATTTCAGATGGCATGAGGACGAATACTTTTTACATATTTATTCTATAATTATTTTTCTTCAGTTCAGCAAATTCAATTATCATGTGGATTCAATCAAGAGTTTCATGGCATTTTTCTGCTAACACTAGTATAAATAACTAAAGCACAAAATGTACTAGCATTCAAAATATAAAAAATTGGAAATATTTCACAAAAAATATAAATAGCAGAAAATGTAAAAATTAAAAAATCCCTTATCATAGTTATCTAACATAGTATTATTCTGATATGTTTATTAAATTATTTAATTAAAAAAATCTTGATTCTGCCCTCTCTTGCATCCACTGAACAATTACTCTGTTCTCCCTAAAGAAAAACTCCCAGAGTTTTTCCTGTATTCACTGGATCGCCTTTATTTTAATTCTCTTTCATTTCTGTCTTTGTTGTGATTTTTAAATCTACCCTGCAACTGAAACACCTCTTGTCAAAGTTTCCAATGAGCTCCATGTTGCTCAATGCAAAGGTTATATTTTTGGTCTTTGTGTTATCAATGAAAGTGTAAATATACATAGTAAACCACAATATACTCTCTAATGTCCTTTTTCTCTTGTTTCTGGGATACCACACTATCTTATTTACTCTGAGCTTTTTTGCTTTTCCTTTATTGTGTAAAGCAAATTTTAAGTTTTAGATTTGTAACTCTAGATGTGGAAATATATTATGCATAAACAGAATTCTTTTCTTATTTATATATTTTTTAATTTAATTAATTAATTAATTAATTAATTTATTTATTTTTATTTATTTATTTTTTTTGAGACAGAGCCTCAAGCTGTCACCCTGGATAGAGTGTTGTGGCATCACAGCTCACAGCAACCTCCAATTCCTGGGCTCAAGTGAGTCTCTTGCCTCTGCCTCCCAAGTAGCTGGGACTTCAGGCGCCCGCCACAACTCCTGGCCATTTTTTGGTTGCAGCCATCATTGTTGTTTGGCAGGCCCAGGCAAGATTCGAACCCACCAGCTGAGGTGTACGTGGCTGGCACCTTGGCCTCTTCAGCCACATGCGCCAAGCCTCTTATTTATATTCTAATTCTAGCAGATCAACAACTGGTTCATTATGTTTTACACAATCACAAAAAGCCTACAATAAAATTATTTTAAAAAATGGATCATCAAATTTCTTAAGAATAATTGTTTATATACTCATTTTAATGGATAGAAAAATAATAAGCTGGATTGATGAAAATATTATATAGTGCATAGTCATTTATATTTATTTATTGATAGCATATAAAGCTTTAAATGAAATTATACAAAATGGATTTAAATCATTGGGACTTTTTTTTCTTTTTGGTAGTTATAGTCTCTCACTTTTTGCTTAGGGTGGTCATAAACTCCTAAATTCAATCAATCTTCCTGCCTCTGTCTCTGCCTCCCAAAACATTGAAATTACTGGCATAAGACACGGTTCCGATTATTGGGATTTAAAACGGATTAAACACAAATGAGATTTTCTTTTTTTTAGGGTCTTAGGAAAGGCATCGTGACTTGTTTACCATGAATGACATCAAGCACTATATTGTCTAAAGTTTCCTAATCAGTTGATTGTAATTCATACATAAACAACTTTGCCTTGCTGTAAAAGTTACCATTTTATCAGGGAAGTATAATTTAATTTGTTTATCTGAGGCCCTCTTGCTCATAGATGAGAATGAGAAAATTCTGGAATAGGACTATTCTGAATTAACTATGATAACATGTGAGTGTTATCATGTATTAACTATGAGTTCTTGACAAATGTCTGAGGTTTTCAAAGCTTTTTCCTTATTATTACGAGAATGAAAAGTGAATAATGCTTGACACTGTAATTGTAAACTGACATGACCAAAAATATGGGTGCAGAACACAAGTCAATCTCAGATTGTGGTGTGCGCGGATATTCATGAAAAATCTGAAAAATACAATAGGTGGTATAATGTAATCATTATTTTCTGTAAGCCTCATCTAGAACAGAATGAGTAAGAAAATGAGAAAGAAAATTGTCTTTATGATCTGTGAAAAGCCCTGTTTTTCCCCAGAAAAAATAGAAGAATTTGCCAATTTCAGGTTATGCCTACCTTTTCCAAGTATATGAAAGTCCCTTTTCCACAATGTTCTGAAGAAAAATGCAATTGGAGTGAACTATGTGTTTGTGTGTATGAGAGAGGGAGAAAAAGAGAGGAAAATGCAAAAAGACATAAGTAAATATCTGTCTTTGGAAATTCAGGAGATCCATAAATTTTACCAGTATGTGATCTAAAATGCAATGATTAAACCAATGGATTTCTTTTAATACTTAGATTTTCTAAAGATGCACATTCCCCATTACTTTCAAATAAGTTTTTGCTAAAATATTTTCTTCTGTCTTATATCATTTGATGATAATGTTTGCAATACTATTTATGGAAACAATATGGAGTTATGTCATTATAATATCTTTAGACATTTAACCTAATAGCTTGCAAAATCAAATTAACTTGTCATTTTCTTGGTTTCTTTTGTATCTGTCCTTGAGTTTAACAATTATTATGGTAAACATTCCAATTCTTCTTTGATAGAGACAGAATCAATTCAGAATCACTGCGAAAAACCTATAAAGCCCTGGGATACCACAACCTAACAACCAGAAGAAAAAAGTAATTGAGCATTCTGTACAGCGTCAGTATCTAATCCAAATAATTGCAATACAAGAAAAGAAAATCTCTAAATGAGTAATGGCTAATGTTTGTTTCCTACTGCTTCTATAACACGTTACCACACGTTCAGCATCTTCAAACATTCTAAATTTATTTTCTCACAGTTCTGCATACAGTAAGTTGAGGTGGACTCAGCTAATTTCTCTGTTTGGGGGTCTTCTATGGCCAGAATCCAGGCATCTGCTCATCTGGGCTCTTATCTAAAGGGTCCCGGAGAGAGCGCTTCCACACTCACTCAGGTTGCTGGCACAACTGTTTCTTGGAATTGCAGTGTGGGGGCACTCACGTCCTTGCTGCCTTCAGCCAGAGCCTGTCTCAGCAACTTAAAGCCACCTATGTGCCTCAGCAGACTCCCGCCACATCTTCACCGCATCCTGGGTTCCTGAGTCTTCTTCATGCATTGACTCTCCCCAAATATGCCTTCTGCCCTTTCTCACACCAGCCAACAAAACGTCTCTGCTTTTCAGGACTCATATGATTAGACTGTGCCCATGGGACAAATCTCAATAATCCCCCTACTTCAGGTTGATAAAATCAATTACATCTGTACATCCCTTTTGCCATCTAACCTAACATTCACAGATTGGTTGATTATGACGTGAGAAATTTGGGAGGGCCTTCTGCACACCACATGACTTTTGTTCGATATCCTTCCAAATTTAGAGAAGTCATTGCATATTTCTGATATATTAAGCAGTATACCCTAAAACACACTGTTATATTTAACAAAAAAAGTTGATGTAAACACAAGTGAATCAGTTATCCAGGAAATGATCCGAGACTATTTTCTTTGCATCAGCCTCTCTGTCAGCCTTCATGTTTCTTCATGATCTTTAAAGGAAAGACAAAACCTGAAAACACTGAGTGTAAAATACAAAGGAGCCTTTTGGGACTTCCTACCATAAGCTATACAAGAACTTAACGCAAATTTAAAACATCTTTCTTAGTATAATTAGATACTCACAGCACATTTGACCCAAGAAAAAAAATAGGACTCAAGAATTACAAGAGTGTGCGATACATGTGCTTTAATTCAAATTTGGAGATTCGGGTATCATTTTCCTTGGAAATGTCGACTTTTTCTACAATTCTTACATGATATAGGTTAGAGTTATGAAGGTAATTTATTTTGTTGATTACAAGGTAAGCTGTTAATATATGCTGCTGCAGAGTATAGAATTTTCTTTTTTACTGTGCTTTTGTAATTTTTTATCAGTGCATTCATTCTGTTCTTGCTCATCCTTCTTATCTGTTTTTCAGTTACCATTTCTTCATTGCTGTCTGTTGAGGGAGTGCATGCTTTTAGCAAAAAGACAGCTAACTCCACCTTTCTAAATTGCTCCATCCACTGTAATTATAAGGTCAGTTCTAAAACAAAACCAAACAAAAAACATGCAAGGGTAATGCTTTAAATGTAAGTTGGTAAAATTCATAAACCAAGAGTCCTTCTAAAAGTCAAAGTCTTGGTGCCAGCCTTTGTCGATCTGAGTTCACCAGTGTGTTAAACAGCTGAAGCTTCTGGAATTTTTTTAATATGGTGAATATTTTCAGTGTTATTTTCACTAAAATTTCAGCAGAGAGAGCTTATGATAAGTCATTTTCATTTTATAGTTTTCTGTTATTTCAACAGCTGAATACCAACATTACTACATGATGAAAAATATTGTCTATTTCCCATAATTTTTAGCATTATTCAAAAATACTGATACATTCTGTGTGCCAAATATTCTGTTTTCCGTTAATATTTTGGCAGTAGTACCAAGTTTGACACTAGAACATTTTAACTTGGAATCGTAATTGTGTTTATGTATTCATGGGCGTAAAATTATGCAGAATACTTTAGATAAACCATATCTTAGCACAAATTCATTAAATTTTGCTCAAAAAGCATAATTTACTTGATTTTCTCTAAATTACAAATAGGGAGCTACTTTCTCTGACTATTCTTTCTTCATACAAACTTTTTCATGAACCTGTACTAAATTAGTTTTTAAATCTTTGCTGAATGTAAATGATATAAAATGTATGAAAACATGTATCTTTTTATCTGAAAAGCTATAGGCAGTGTCTGAAACAGAAAGAATTCACTGAATTTAGTAAAAGACATGAAAAAAAATTGAATTTAGTCCAACTATTATGTCCATGATGCCAAATTACTGTTCCTAACAAGTTTTTTTGTAACGTTGTATGAATATCAAGTGGACTTTTTTTATTTAAATAAAATTCAGAGAGGACACATGAATATATAACCTATTTGAAAAAACATAATAAAATATTTATGAACGCAAGCAGAGGATGATGATTCAGTAAAATGAACATAATTCTAAGTATGCAAGCATCATCTCAGGAAAAAAACTCAAATTCACGTGTGCATGAAATGACGCATTATGTTGCAAAAATAGTATTTCACTTGAATTTAAGATGCTATTCCTCCATTCGTTTTGTAGGATTGTAGATTGTACCATTTCTTGTGCACTACCCAAGAGTTTAACAAAGTTCTAAGTTCAACATACTGAGGAGAGAGGGCTCCAAGTCAAAAGAGGACATTCAGTGAGGCTAGTCTTTGGTCCAGGTGGGTAACTTCAGGTCATCATGACCCACAAGGGAATGAAGTCAGGACAAGCTAAGGCATTTATTCAAAGTCTTTATAATCTTTTCGCAGAATGGAGGCTTTGGTGCCCAAGAATTTGTCTTTCTAGTTGGCAGCCTAATCTAATCATCTTCCTCCAAAATCTTGACTCTAATTCTAGGATTGGGTGGGTGGTGAGGTGTGGCTGACATAATCCTAAGCCAGATCTTCCTTGCTGGTCTTGTGGAAATCTGTATTTTTACCTCAAAACACCAACACCAAGTCACTAACCTGTCTGACTATCTTTTCCCTTCACCATCTCTGTTCCATAAATTTCATGTATCTGAAACATGAAAAACCAGAAGGAAAGTTGTCCTCTGGCAAGTTTTGCCTTCAACTAAATTAATGGAACTGGTAAATAAAGAAAACAAAACAGAAATTCATAGCTTGGAATATTATCTGGACACAGTTTATTATTTGTCTCTTTAAATTCTGTCTATATAAGTTTAGTTTCTATGATTTATGTATTGATATTCTGCTTTATTCTAAAAGAAATAACAAAGACATACATTCTTTCTAAAAGATATTCCTAAGCTAAAACATTGCCTCAAAACCTTCTATACTTTCAAGTACGTCAACTAACAAAGACGCATCTAGGGGAATTTTAATTTAGGAAGGTGAAATTGTTTCTAAAATTTGAACCCCAACTGTAAGTTCTGTTATGTTACCTTTTCCTGTACTAAAATACAACATTAATTGGAATAAAGAATTCACTACATGAAAAAAAAAATGTGGTACATGGAAAATAGCTGCCAACCTTTTGTCAGATTCAGACCCTACAGATATCTTTTCCCATTCGGAAGGTTGTTTTTTTGCTTTACTTTTTGTGTCCTTAGTTGCGCAGAAGCTTTTCAGCTTAATTAAGTCCCACTTATTAACTTTTGTTTTTGTTGCATTGGCTGCTGAATCATCTACTCTTATGTTCTTGCTAATCTTATAAAAATAGAATCCCTTACTGAAAGAGTATTACTGGCACTTTTTTTTTTTTCTGTTTTGCCATCCTTTATATTTGTTGTATTTACTGATGTCTTTGGATTTGAATTTATTAAGTTATTTTGCTTTGCCTGTATGTTTCAGTACTTTCTTTACTCATTTCTATTGTATTATTTTAAATTAGCTATTTAGTGTATAATCGTCCTCCTTTTCCTCTCCCCATTATGTATCTTGTTGTAATTATTTTATTAGTTCACCTCAAATTATAACTTCCAGGATTGACTGTTAAAAGGCTACTGGTCAGACACTGTATCTAGGAAGATGTTTGGAGTAAACAAGCTCATGAAAATTCCCAAACAACATACATCGTTAGGAAATTGGAAACTGAAATAACAATGAGATTGAAACTGCCTTTCACATATTAACAGAGACGGTCAAGGAAGGGCCTAAGCACTGCAAAGGCACAGGCAGAGTTAAAAGTAACAGTAACCAGCTATGGTCCCCTATAATTGCTCCTCAGGAGTCACATAGCTGATGATCACAGAGATTCTTAACTCTCTCCAGATAACATCACCTTTATGGAACCTAAGGATAGTTTTGAGATATCTTCCTGGCCATGCGTTCCACCGCATGGCTGACCCAGCTAGTCACCTGAGTCAGTGGCCCATACCCAGGGACTGACTCAGCAGGCATTGTCACCCTCACTGTGAACTGACTCAGCACAAGATTCCTATATCCTGGTAATTCTGCCCCAAACCCAGCTGATGAACAGATCTGATCGCCTGGGCCTTTGCATGCCAAACTATAATATATTTAAGAATCCTGTCTTCTAAATTCTTAGGGATATGGATTGAAAAATTCTTCTCATCTCCTCACTTAGCGCTCTGTGATTTCACACTCTTTCTCCCCTGCAACTTCAGTTGTCTTACTGTACTGGTTCTTCCCTGTGCAGTGGGCAATGCGACCAGATGGCCAAACGATGAATGTGTATATATTACAAGTACATGTCAATGACTTTTGCAGAATATAGAGGTTGGACATAAAGTTTGTGTGCAATTTAAAATAGTTGTAATTTTAAATTGTACATGAGCTTTATGTCCACCCTGTATATACAGCCACATAACACCACTATAGCTAGGATATAAAAATTTCCATCATTACATATGTTTTTCTGGTTCCCAGTGAACTATTAGCTTCCATTCCTAGGTCCATGTAATAATCAGTCAATTGCTCACTATAGATTACATTTCCTAAAAGTTTTACATAGAAGGAATTAGACGAGGTATATACTATGCATCTTTCTTCTGCTGCTCAGCTCAATTTTCATGATTCATATAATTGTATATATCACTAGGTTATTTTTCACCTGAGCATCTGTTCACTCACTCTATATTAACAGTTTGGGGTTGTATGAATATAGCTGCTATGAACATCTATTTGGAAATCCTTGTGGGATATATGTTTTCATTTATTTTAGGAAAACCCCTATGAGTAGAATTATTGGATTGTATGATTGCTTTTGAAATTTTGTGCTCATTCTGACACACAAACTGCTCTGAATCAAAGATCTGTTAATTCTTCACAGTGACAATGATGTGTTGTTGCCTTCCCTTCTTTCTCTAGGCTCATCCCTGAGGCAACACAAGGAGGTCTTAGGGAAATTTTTTCTATGCAAGTGGCCAGATGCTTCATAGATGCAGAATGTGAAAAAGAATGACTTTTCTCTTTTTACAGAGGAGAAAACTATCCTTCCAACCTATGGAAGGGTCTTCTCATTACTCCAGTCCTTAGTGTTTACGTACAATCCCTCCTAGGGCCAGATACCCCCTAACTGTCTCAACTTTTAAGAATTAGAGATGCTTTCAATGTCTGAGACCAAATTTCTCATTGAAATGTAAAGATCTAGGAAGGTAATGCTCCAGTCTCGATACCATGCTTAGTGTTAATCTAAGCGCTTATCTCTGGATGTAAATATTTGATTTTAAGGAAGGTAAGTTTTTCTTTTTGCTGTTGTTGTTGCTATTTAAAAATTGTTTTGAATCAGATAAATCAATTCTCTCATTAGGGAAACCAAATGACTATAGATCTATCTATCCTTGCAGGATGGCAATGTTTCTAGAAGTAAAAGCAAGCAATCTCTTTCTATCATATAAGTTTCTGTGTATCAGGAGGCTAAGAGTCTTTTGAGAGGAGAACTTTATGTAAATTTCATTTCCAAGAACGTATGTGTATGTTTAACTTTGCAATGCACTGCTGAACTGTTTTCCAAAGTACCATTTTATGATCCCAGGAAAAATAGGTGAGAGCTCAAGTTGTCCTATAACCTCACTAAAATTTGGCATTTTTAGTCTTTCTAAAATCTAATGGTTTAATAGATAGGTAGGGGTATCTCATTGCGGTTTGTGATTAATTTCTGTTCCAATTAAAGAAATGATTTTCCTGTCTTTGGCTTCCTGTACTGGCATTGAGACGTTAGCTATTGAGCTAACCATCCTTTCAAAGTAAATTTTTTCTCATATGGCATCATTTTCTCTCTATGTTTTTAGTATGCCACGTGACATATACAATAACTTTTTCCTTCCTGGCACGGGTGGCTTTCGTGAATCTCGTGTCCTATTAGTTTTAGATAATTCTCAGCTACTATTCTTCAATCTAGAGTCTTTGCTTTCTTCTCCCCCTTCCCTCCTAACTGTGATTTGTGATCAATTGCATATCAGTCCTTCTGTCGGTATTTTTCTTGTGTATTTTCATCTATTTTTTTTTCTTGGTGCTTCACTTTAGATAATTCTTTCTGTCCTCTCTTCGAGGTACCAATTATTTATTCTATTTTGTTTAATCTACCGTTAAACATATTCATTGAGCTCTTCATTGTCTTGTATTTTTCAATTCTAAGATGACTTGCATTTTCTAAATATGTCACATTGCTTTTAATATGAAATTTTTATGTTTGCCTTTTCTCTGTTTAAAAATAATAAGCATAGTTATTTTCAGACATCCCTGTAGATATGCTTCCATAGTCTTTTTATTTTAAAAATCAGTTCTCATGTATCTCCTACTGTACCTTGTCATTGTGTTTACAGAATTATTTGTCATAGTCATGTCAGATATAGAATGGTGTTGTCTTCTAGCGGAGAGAATTTTCCTTTGTCTCTGCACAGTTCCTGGGTTATAGTGGTTTGGGAAACTTCAATGCCAGCAATTGGGATACCCAGATGATGGAAAACCAAATTGTAGTGATTTCAGGGACAATTCGCTTTCATTTACCTTACATGAGGGCACACTTTAGGAGCCTCACTTAGGGTCTTTATCCCTAATGGATCCCTACCCCCAAGTGGTGTTGGCAGCACTCCGTATCCTCCCCCCAAACGGCTGACTTCTTCAGTGAAATGTCACCTGTAAATCAGGGCCAATTTCTCTGCATTTCCTTTTTCCCTCTATGGTAACCCAAAGAAACTTCATTCTTTCGGTTATTCCTTACATATAATTAAGGTAATTATTCCTTTTTAGATTTAGGACTTTATAATTATCCTTTCTTTTTTTCTTTTTTTATAGATAGGATCTTTCCCTGTCACCCAGGCTGGAATGTAGTGGTATGATTATAGCTTATTGCAACCTCAACCTCCTGAACTTGAGTGATCCTCTCACCTCAGTCTCCAGAGTAGCTGG
Source organism: Arctocebus calabarensis (assembly GCA_963573935.1). NCBI lineage: Eukaryota > Metazoa > Chordata > Mammalia > Primates > Lorisidae > Arctocebus > Arctocebus calabarensis. The sequence continues at coordinate 20,248 of CAUYON010154072.1, forward strand.
GACGACAGGTCCATGCCACGGCCCCCTAGCTGTAATTATCTTGATCAAGCAAATTTGTACAGAGTAATAAAATGCAATTAGCAAATATAGAATTTAGCTCAATAGTATGTTTTTTAAGTAAAATGTGCATATTACATGTTTATCTATTTATCTTATCCCTAAACAATATATGTTGGTCACTATGAAAGTTTTGAGACACACTGTGTTTATGGTCCATTGTTTCATTTCCAAGAAACACAGTGACAGCGTTCTTCCTGACTCATTCATGACAGTTTCAACTTGACGGGCTTCTCAGTGCTGCTGGGGGGCATCATTTGTTTCTATCTGCATAGATTTTATGTTTCTTGACCTTTCTGTATCTCAAAACTTTTGTAATGACTTCCATATTGCTTACATTTTTTCTTGAAATTATATAGGTGAAATCGTACTGTGCATACTTCTCCATAGTATTTTTCACCCACTATTTAATTAGAATTTATCTATATTAATACTGTGACTGAAGTTCATTTTTCATTTTTAATATTCCATTGTATGAAGGTACCAACACATGTATGTATATATTATGTTGTTGATCGATATTCAGATTGTTTTATTTTTACCTACTATAAAAAAGCCACTCTATGGCTATGACTATGTAATCTCCTGTACAGTATATGAAAGCTTTATCTATAGTACATATCTAAGAATAAAATTATTTTGTCTTAAAATACACATGCCTTCAACTTTATTGTATATCGTCAAATTCCAGAACAGTTATAATTCACAAATCCACCATCAGTTAATTTTGCATTCATGAAGACATTTGTATTACCAGCTCATTTTAATTTTGGCCAATTATTCCTTTAATATGTCTGATTATAGGCTTAATTTTGATTGTGAGTAAATAAGATGAAATATATATACATATTTTTGCTTTATATTTGTATATTTGGCCGTTTTATTAAAATGTTGGTTTTTTTTCTTATTGGCGTATAGTAATTATTTATGTAGTTTGGATAAAAATCCTTCTTCTGTGCTATCTGTGCAAACATCTGTTAGTGAGTGGCTTGTCTTTAACTCTACAGTTCTTGATTAATACGTCTTACTTTTATTATAGTTGACAAATTTATGCTCTGTTAGTGGCTTGGTTTAGAAATATTTCCTATCTGAGAGAATAAAGACATTCTTTATTTTATTATGGAGTTCCTCTAGGTGAACTTAGGTGTGGTTATAAAATTTACTTTTTTTTTTCCCATGTGGATAACTAATTTTACAACACTGTGTTGAGGTGTTTAAATATTCTGACTAATCAACACTATCTCATCAGTTGTCTATCAGATCACTCTATAGGTAGGTCTGTTTCTTTCTCTCCATCCTTTTTTTAATTTTTGTGATTGCTTTATCCTGAGGCAAAACAGGTACCACCAGTCATCAGGATTTTATAATGTCTTTCACATAGAAAATGCGTTTCTCCCAGACTGTTCTATATTTCTTTTCCAATATATCTTAACTATTCTTTGATTTTCCCTCCTCCATTTTGTAATCTGCTTGTCGATTTGATTAATATTTTGGTATTTTTGACTGGAATTCTGTTGAATCAGTAGAGTAGTTTGGGGATTGATTCTGTTGAATCAGTAGTTTGCAAAGCATTATGGAAGGAGACTTTGTATTCATAAATACTATATTTTCTTTTACATGAACTTTCTAAATATGTTTCAATATATTTAAATATCTATCTTTTCCATGAGAATTGTATGCATTTTTTACTTGTACTCATAAGCATCCCACGATATTATTTCTATCATAAGTGAAATTTTCAAAAATAGATGTTTTGTTGTTGAATAGAAATGTAGGTGACTGTTTCAAAATTCACAGGAAGATTATTTGTGAATATTATTAGTTCCTTTCCTTCCTTAAAAACCATTGCACCTCTTTCTTTGTGTAAATACAAAAGCTAAGACCTCTTGTAATATGTAGAATAAATATTATAAGTGTTATTAGTGTCTTGTTTCTGAAACAGTATAAAATAAGTCATTTACTGAGGTTTTATTTTAGCCCTTTTATCTGGTTGAAGTTTTCTTTTATTCAAAGTTGATGTGACCTTTTATTCTGAATGAATTTTGATTTTATCCATGATATATTGTTATATTTTCTAATATCTACTGTAGGATTTTATGTTTAAAGTTTTTTCATTTAGTGGCAAAGTGATAAGTAAGCCTTTACACTTCATTAATATTTCACCTAAAATACATTTAAATGGTAATATAACATGATCAAAATTTAGAAATACACATGTATGTGTGTGTGTGCATGAGTAACAATGATTCCACTAAAATTTGAATACAGGTACAGATCTTTTTGATGAACAGAAACAGAACAAGATAACTAAAAAGCAATCAAGATTCAATTAGCCAGAGGCATGATTTTGATCTATTTTGTTCAATATTTGACTAAATTAAAATTATATCTTCTTGAAAAGAATATTTTATGAATTATGTTTTACCTTGAAAGCCAGATTAGAATTCAAGCAACAGTTTAGGCTTTAATATGATTTTATCTTTTACTATAACGTTTTTTCTTGCTTTTGGTATAATCAGTTATAACAAGCAAAAAGATCTCTTTCATAGCAACTGTAAACACTTTGTATAATTTATACCACAGCAGATGTAGGAGAGATTATCATTAATATTTTGCTGCTACTTTATTGTAAAGAGATTTTAAGAAGAAAAATGAAGAAATTCAAAACTGTGCCTTTATTGGGGGCTTAAGAATAACATATTCATCTTCTTTTCAACTCTCCAAGATAAATTAGTCATCCAGAGTCTTTGTGAGGCAGTTATTAAAGAGATCCATATAATGTTCTAAAAAAGAGACATTTTCTTTCTTTTCATTTTCAAGTTATTGTGAACAGCTATTTTTACCTTGCATGATTTACCTATTCCAACCAGTAAACACCTTCTGTGAAGCTGGAAAGATTCTATAAGCTGCAAGTACAATGTTATGGACACTGGCGCTTGCCTTAAAGGATGGCTAGTAGGTCTGTGTAACTGAAATTTTATATTTCAATTTAACTTAATTTTAATTAAATTCAACTTAAATTTAAGTAGCCATATGTGGCCAGTGGCCACCATAAACAATCTCACAGACTGACAAATCATGTATAAATTTCTTTTTTGTTATTGCAGTTTGGCCGGGGGCTGGGTTTGAACCCAACAATCTTGATATATGGGGCAGGCACCCTGTCTCTGAGCCACAGGTGCCATCCAACAAATTTCCTTATATGTATGTTTTCTTTTTTAAAAAAATTCAAAATAATACAGGTGTAGACGTGTTTTGGTCACCTAATTTGTTTTTTGGACATTTTAAAACAAAGGGTTAAGTTTGGCCTTCACCCAGAATGTGCACATTACACCAGTAAGGTGTGAATTAACCCAGCTCCTGCTCCTTTCTCCCACCTACTTCATTTCTGTTGAGTTTTACTCTCCTGTGTGAGTGTAAGCGTTAGTTGAACTCCCATTTAGTACTGAGTAATGTGGTCTTCTTTTTTTCACTCTTTGAATATATCACTTAGAAGAATGGCCCTCAGTTTTGTCCAGGTTGTTACAATAGATACTAGATCATTGTGTTTTTTTTTTTTTTATAATGACTGAGTTGCACTCTATGGTATACATTTACCACATTTTATTAATTCACTGATATGTTTGCACTTGGTTTGTTTCTGCATCTTTGCAATTATGAAACATGCTTCTATAAAAAGCACCCCCCCGGGGTAAATACCTAGTAGTGGGATTGCTGGATGAAAAGATTGGTTGTTCTACTTTCAGTTCTCTGAGATATCTCCATACTACTTTTCATAGAGGTTGTACTAGTTTGTAGCCCCACCAACAGTATAAGTGTTCGTTTCTCTCTGCATACACAACAGCATCTGTTGTTCTGAAACTGTTTGGTAACAGCTATGCTCACTGCTATTAGAATATGTTTCATTGTGGTTTTGATTTGCATTTCCTTGATGATTGGAGGACATTGAGCATATTTTCATGTGTTTCTTGGCCATTAGTCTATCTTTACTTGCAAAGTTCATGTTCAAGTCCTCATCCTCTTTTTAATGGATTTGTTTGACTTTTTCTTGCTCATTTGCTTGAGTTCATTGTAGATTCTGGTTACCACTTCTTTATTAGATATAGAGCATGCAAAAATTTTCTTCGATTCTTTAGGACACTCTATTAATTATATCCTAAGCTATGAAGAGAGCAAAGCAATTAAAAAAATTACAACAACAAAAAACATGCCGGGACCAGAAAATTTCACACCTGGATTTTACCAAACTTACAGATAGGAACTTGTACCTATACTGCACAAAAGTATGCTATAAGATTGGGAAGAAAAGAATCCTCTCAGTCAATAATGCCAACTTCACATTGCTATTGAAGCCAGGAAAGCATGCAGGTAACAAAAATAATTCAGACTGATATCCCTTATGAATATAGGTGCAAAAATTTTCAATAAAATCTTAGCAAACTGAATTTAGCTATACATCAAGAAAAAAAAAATTCATCACTACCAAATGGGTTTCATTTCAGAGATACAAGCATTGTTCAATATACATAAATCTATAAATATAGTTTGTTACATAAATAGTTGCAAAAACAAAGACTACATGATCCTTTCAATAGATATAAACAAGCATTTCACAAAATTCAGCACCCCTTTAGGATAAGAACGCCTAACAAAATTGGTATAGATAGGACATACCTCAAAATAATGAAGGCTGCCTATGACAAACCCATAGCCAACATCATACTGAACAAGGAAGCATTCCATCTCAGGACTAGAACTAGACAATGTTGCCTGTTTTAACCACTTTCATTCAACACAGTGCTGTCATTCCTAGCCAGAGAGATTAGGCAAGAAAGGGAAATCAGTGGTATCCAAGAGGAGACAGAGTGATCAAATTATCACTCTTTGCTAATGATATGATCCTATAAAGACCTTATATAGAGTTACCTAAAAGACAACTGGAATTGATAAATAAATTGAGCAATGTCTAAGGTTACAAAATCAATGTACACAAATCAATAGATTTCATATACAACAACAGTCAGGCTGAGAAACAAATCAAAGATGCAATACTTTTCACAGTAGCAACAAAGAAAATAAAATACCTAAGAACAAATTTAACCAAGGAGATGAAAGACCTCTATAGGAAGAACTATGAAACAGTGACTAGGGAAATCACAGAAGGGGTAAACAGATGGAAAAATATTTCACGCTAATGGATTAGCAGAATCAACATCATAAAAATGGCTAGACTACCCAAAGTGATTACACAGATTCAATGCAATCCCCATTATAATTTCAATGTCATTTTTCACAGGTCTAGAAAAATACTTTATATTTAACCAGAAACGATCCTAAATAGCCAAGGCAACCTTAAGCAGGAAGAACAAATTGGGAGGCATCACTCTTCCAGACTTCAAGCTATATCACAAGGCTATAGTAACCAAAACAGCATAGTGCTGGCATGAAAACAAAGACATAGATGTATGTATCAAAACATAAAACCCAGAGTTGAAGCCATCCTCATGTTCCCATCTGATCTTTAACAAAGCAGACAAAAATATACACTGGGGAAAAGAATACCTATTAAATAAATGGTGCTGGGGAAACTGAATAGCCACATGTAAAAGATTGAAATGGGATCCATACTTCTCACTACTCACAAGCAGTAAATTCAGAATGGATAACATTCCAAAATTTAAGGCATGAAATTATAAGTATTCTAGAGGAAAGTATTGGGAAAATTCCCATAGATGTTGGTGTGGGAAAAAAATTGTAACGAACTCCCATAAACAATAACAGCAACACAGCAACAACAAAAATAAACAAAAGGGACCTGATCTAACTGTGTATTTTCTTTTTCTCCCACTAAAATTAAAATTTTAAAAATTTGTTAAAAGCCAGATCTTTTCCATTTTTGGTTCACTATTCTTAACAGAATAGTTAGGATAGTGACAAGAGCATGGCTATTTTTGGTGCCTTCTATTGCTGTGAAAAGAAAAATTCAAAAAAGTTCTTATTTCAAAATTTCAACACACTATGTGTGATGCTCTTTAAAGCAAAGGTTAAAGAAATGTCCAGAGTTTTAGGTTTTAAAACATGGCCTTAGGCCAGGCTGCTGAACTACAAGTTTTCTATTCCAAATGCTTTGGTCCATACTTAATTCTCAGTTAGATATCTAGGATCAAAGGGTCAGTTTGCATGGGCAACAGACAGCTTTGGGATATAGAGGGAATGTAAAACCAAACAAAATAATTAAGACTGGGTTCAGCCAAGAATCAAGAATCAAGCAGACATTCCAAACAAAATATCAACTGAAAGAGAGCAGCCAACCAGTGCACCCCAAACCTGAGGCAATTGGAGGAATTCCAAAACTGAGGGGAAATTTTCAAAGGGTGGGATGGAAATACAGGGATTTTCTCCAAATTCCTTAAAAACCAAGGTAGACACTAAGTATTCATTGATTAAGTACTGCTATCCAGCACTGCACATCAAAATGTCTTGACATAAAACAGCAATCATTTTCTTATTCTTACAATTGTGGGGGTCCTGAACTTGAGCAGGGTTTAGCAAAGATGGTTCATCTCTGCTCCAGAAAAAGCATCTCAGCTGGGATGACTTGCTTTTTTCTGCTGTGTGGAGTTAACAGGAATATATAGGGCCTAGCCAGGCCTCTCTCTCTCTTCTTCCTTCTCTCTCTCTCTCTCTCTCTCTCTCTCTCTCTCTCTCTCTCAACGCTCTTCACCCCCTTACACTTTACACAAACTTGGGCTTCCTCTCAGCATAGAGAACTCAACATCAAGCAGAACTTTACATGGCTGGTGAAGGGACAAACAGAAAAGAAGCTGCCTGACCTCTTGAAATCCAAGGCCGACCTACTTCAACACCATTTTAATCATCTTATATTATTTAAAACAATTAGAGCCTAATCTCAACTAAAGGTAAGAGTCACAGATTCCACCTCTCATGAGAAGGAGTATCAAAATATTTGTGGCTATTTTTACTTCACCATAGATTAAAGCAGTCTTCACTCATGAATGAGAAGGGATCTAATTGTGAAGATTAGCAAATTATTTTTCAACTTAAACATATGTGGAAATGTATATTTCTTTATTTTGGAAAAGTCCTTGGTGATTTGCTAGAAGTTGGCTATTGAATTAATAATCTCATCTGTTTAGGAAGGTTCTTGTTTTACTTTGTTACCTGTATGGACACAACCTACTTTCTACAATGCTAGTTCTGCAGGCAACTCTTAACTGTGCTGAATTTAGTCACTCCAAGGAAATTCCCCAAGCATTCTGTAAGGACTGACTCTCTGGAGGTATCTAACATATTAGGATGTCACAGAATTACTAAGACAGAAAACCCATAAAGTAATAGTGAAACTGAGACTGAGAAGAAATTTTGTTTAGGAAGTTTTATTATTTTGTCACATTAGCTCATCTCCTCTCTTGAATTAAGTCCACATTTTTTGGGGGGGGTCCATTAATAAACAAAATGTAGTCATGAATTCATACTATATACCTTCTCCTTTTACCTCAGTTTACCACCAAATGTTATTATCAATTTTCATAATCTCTTGTCCTTTATCTTAATAGCAGATGAATGGTAGACACCCATTGAAGGGATGGGCTATTCTTAAACTCATTCTTAGAATTAAGTCTTTCACTCAAACTCTCTCTCATCACTGATTTTTCAAAACTTTTTATTTGTTCCTGGTTTCTACAGTGTGTGATAGGCAGAATAATGTTACCCGAAGGATGTCCACACCCTGAACTCTCCAAAATGTAAATAAATTACTGTATATATATTTAAGGATAGGATAAGATTATCTGGATTATCCAGGGGGAGGCCAAATGAAATTACAAGGGTCCCTATCAAAGGAATGTGGGAAAGGGTCATAACCAGGCTAGAAAAGTGATGAGAGGGCAGAGATAATCACTGGCATCATTTCATAGCCAATAGAAACTGAAAAAAGAAAGGACCACCCTCTACCCCCTGATATCCTGCATGTATCAGGATTTCCAGCGGGTAAAATCTGATTTTGAATCTCTAACTTCCAGAACCGTACAAAACTCAATTTTTGTTGGTTATTTGTCAGTGTTGTTTTATGTCAGTAAGTTTGTGGCAATTAGTTACAGCAGTGATAGGAAATAAATCCATAATGAAATCATTTATCATATCATCTGAAACATTTTTAAGAGTGAGAAGAGAAGGTATTGAAAATAACAATAAGACAAAAAAACCCAATAATACAGCAGCTATAATTTGTGAATGTTCCTGCCAATTGGGGTTCATGTTTACCCTATCTAACCATTTTATGCCTTTACTGGATTTGGGGTTAACTCTTCCATGTAAATAGTACCAAATAGTCTAATAGGAACTAAGAATAAACACAGCGTTTATGTGAATATAGAAACTTCCTGAAAATGTAAGGTCCAACCTTGAGCACATACAAACTCTGAAGACTTCCTTTTCACCTTTTTCTAGAGGTGATTTGGAGTCCCATCTCTCAGAAAACTTAGCCATGGGCAAGAAAATCTAAAATGGTTCCTATACTGAGGCTAGAGAAAACTTTACCAAAACATATCACTTCATTCCAACTATGAGAGAAACTTCAGGCAAACTCCCACAGAGAGACAGATATGCTACCATCTGAGCAATAATCCTCTAAACTGTCAAGGTTATCAAAAACAAGGAAAGTCTGAGAAACTGTCACAAAAAAAAAATAGTAGAGTAAGATAACACCACTGAATGCAATGTGCTATCTGAATGAGATCCTGGGACAAAAAAAAAGACATTAAGAAAAACTGAGGAAACCTGGAAAAGGATTACCTTTAGTTCGTAATGGCTCAATAACCATATGAAATGTACTGTGTCAATGTTAGTTGTTAATAACAGGAGAAACTGGATGTAGGGTATGGTGGAAGCCTCTGTGCTATTTCTGTACATATAATAATAATTCTGTAAATCTGGGAAATTTTCTTCAAAATCTCCATAATATAGTCTAGTTATGGAACTTCCATTAAAAATATAGACATTGAAAAGCCAAAGGAGTTTTTAAAAAAGAGTTTGAAAAGCCAAAAGAATTTTAAAAATATGTGGACATATATCTCCAAAGTCACACTTAGGAGACATATGTCCACATATTTTTAAAATTCTTATAGCCAGTAGATTTCAAATCCATATCCTCTATGATTGGTATAATTTTTCTTCCTTATGAAATGATATTATTGATCAAGATAACTTTTAATTTTCTCTTTTCTTTCTTTTCTTTTTTTAGAGAGACAGTCTTTTATTTTGTTACCCTCAGTAGAGTGCTGTGGCATCACAGCTCACAGCAACCTCCAGGTCTTGGGCTTAGGTGATTCTCTTGCCTCTGCCTCACTAGTAGCTGGAACTACAGGTGCTTGCCACAACACCCGGCTATTTTTTTTGTTGTTGCAGTTTGGCCAGGGCCGGGTTTGAACCCCCCACCCTTGGTATATGGCCTGGGTGCCCAACTCACTGAGCCACAGGCACTGCCCTATTTTTCTCTTTTCATTTAAACTTACTGTGATCTTCTGATCAAAAATGTTTGAAAACCCAACTTTTGGAGACAAAATTCATACACACATAAAAAATGATTGGAAAGTCACCATTTTTATTGGGTGAAGAGTTTCCAGTAAGGGAGTAGAGAATGACCTGGAATTTCTCTTCTCCTTAGGTCTCTCTTTTCTTCATGAGAAGTGCCAAGTTTTGTGTGTGAAACAAATGTACAAAGCCAGGATACGTATTTTACTTTGGTTTTGTGTCTGTGGAGTGATCACAAAGGGTTTGCAACCAAGAACCCATTGTAATGCTTAGTGTGGATTTGTTGGTGATGGGTCAACTTTATATTTCCCTAAAAAAGATTGATGACAATGAATAGATTATTAATATTTCAGATCTTAATCATCTCTATTTCTTTCCAATAACAGACAAGACTGACATTTTCTATCTAGAAACACTTGCAATAAAGAACACTTTGTAAATTAACAAAATTTTAAAGATTAATACAGACTTGGGAATAGAAAATGAAGGTATTTTTTAATTCATGTGCCATTTTTATAAAACTTCCCATAGTTATTTTCTCTACCTATGTAGTCCACATAGCCTTGATATACATTAATACTTTAATATTGTTTTCAAAATTATAGTTACTTTCCAAAAATATAGTGTTTCCACATTTATCTTTTTTTTTTTTTTCCATGAGACAGAGTCTCTCTGTTGCCCTCTGTAGAGTGCTGTGACATCACAGCTCAAACTCTTGGGCTTAAGCGATTCTCTTGCCTCAGCTTCCCAATTGTCTGGGACTACAGGCGCCTGCCACAATACCCGGCTATTTTTTTGTTGTAGTTGTCATTGTTGTTTAGCTGGCCTGGGCTGGGTTCAAACTCACCTGCCTCAGTGTATGTGCCAGTGCACTAACTGCTGATCTACAGGGCCGAGCCTATCATTGTTTTTAATGTAAACAAATACTTTTAAACTTTGTTTTAATATCTACTATGATGAATACTCAGAGATATTACCCAAATATCAAAAGTGCTTTGACTCCTGAAAAATATAAGACTATAAAGAGCTTCCTAACAAAATATTTGAGAATCACTGCTTTAGAAATACAGGGTCTAGGCTTGGCGCCTGTGGCTCAACAGGCAAGGCCCTAGCCACATACACCTGAGCTGGCGAGTTCTAATTAAGCCCGGACCTGCCGAACAATGACAGCTGCACCAAAAAATGGCCGGACATTGTGGCAGGCTCCTGTAGTCCCAGCTACTTGGGAGGTGGAGGCAGGAGACTTCCTTGAGCCCAGGAATTGGAGGTTGCTGTGAGCTGTGATGCGACAGCACTCTACCAGGGTGACAGCTTGAGGCTCTGTCTCAAAAAAAAAAAAAAAAAAGAAAAAGAAATACAGGGTCTATACAACCTGGAAGTTCAGGCAACAATCTGGAGTAGAGCTTCAATACTGCAAGTCATGGTGAATATTTACTATTCAAAGACCTGTGGGTCACTGTATATCTTGCCAAATGAATTATCTTGGCACCTTAAACATGTCCAATTTGCTATGTCCTCAATTATCTGCAAAGGAGCAATATATTTAAGTTGAGTCTTTTCAATCACCTTTGTAGGACTTAATTTTTTTTTAAGATGATGGGTAGAAAAGGGTGAATAGAGATGTCAATTGCTCTATTTTACACACTCATGCCAAGTGTGTATGTGTGAAGAAATTATAGAAGATTATTGAAAAAGGAAAATAAATAAGTACCTGAAATTGTTTGCACAGACTGCCTAGGGGAAAGAAAAAGTTTGCCCATGGAAAAAAATCAACTTAAGTAATTTATGATTGCCTATTTGTATATGTATTAACAGAAGATTATTGTGAAAAGCTGTTAAATCTTTTCTTCTTCCAAATTATGAGGAATTTACTTTTTGGTGAAAAAGAAAGCTGCCAAGTTCTGTATATATCCTATAAATCTACCATAATAACTATGAAAATACACATGTGGATATATATGCTTGCATAAATATTTATGAGCAAGAAAAGATGAGTGAAAGTATGCATATTAGGTTATTAACATTGGCTATCTCAAGGAGATGGGAAGCTGATAACAATAATTAGTTCAGCCTATATATGTTTTGTAATTCAGATGGTCCCTTTCTTAAGCCATAATAGTTGTTTGACTTTATGATTTTGCAAAAGCTGTACATATTGAGTAGAAACTGTACTTTGAATTTTGAATTTGTTTTTCCCTCTCAGAGCTAAAAATAGGGTAAATTTTTGGAAACTGGGCAGTGGCGGCCAGCTGCAGCTCCGGGTCAGCCTCACGATCACACAGGAAAGAACCAATAAACCATTCAGTTTTTCACTTTCAGTATAGTATTTAAGAAAATATAGGAGATACTCAGCGCCTAATTATGAAATAGACTTTGCATTAGATAATTTGATGTAACTGTAGGCTAATGTAGGTGTCTGGAGCATGTCTAAGGCAGACTAGGCTAAGCTTGGATGTCAATTAGGTATATAAAATGCTCTTTTGACTCATGATGTTTTCAGTTTATTGATGAGTTTATTGGGACTCAGCTCCATTGTAAATCAAGGATAATCTGTATATGGTTTCACTTGTTAATTGTGCATTATTATAATATGGAAAAAGTTTGTGTTAATGGTGCTTAATATGAAACAGTGTTATGTTATATTATGTAACATATGTTAAAAATAGTTATACTAAGTCCCATCTTGATAAAAATTTGGGGAGAGTGTGTGTGTGTGTGTGTGTGTGTGTGTAGCTATGCAAATCTTGTCCTATGATTCCAGAATTGTGCATAAAACCGAGTTCAAAAGCTGTTGGGTACCACAGCTAAATTCACATAGCCAACAATGAACTGACAATTATTGGGATCTGACACCTTTATCACTCAGCTTCAAACCCTGAGGAACAAATAGGAAAAAATAATTAAGAAATGTTTCAATACAAGACCAATCAATACTCTCTAATACTCTAAGAAACAAGAAACTGGGGTTATTTATCATCCTATATTTAAATCCAAGACCAAGTGTTTGGATCAAATTTGTGTTTGAATAATATTAGTCCAGCAACCAAAGATGACTAAAATTGTGGAATGAAATAAAAATGTGAATTGTATGCAGAGGTGAGGGTGGGAGTTGGTTTAAATATCTATTTATTGTGGTTATTGGGGGGGAAATATCAACTGTTAAAACTTTAATAAATTGAGATTCCAATTACTTATATATAGGGGAAAGGCGGGAAGGATACATTCTACTGTGATAATAAGGGTTATAGTTAGTTGGTGGATTCCTAGAAGGTTCTTCCATTTGTTATGTGACTATTTTCAATTGGTTACTAGAATATATTATTTTTTATGTAAAATCATTTTACAACATGTCTACATATAATGCAAGCATCCCTCCTAACAACATGTAGTATCTTGTATCAATTTACTACCTAACGTTATTAAATTCTGATCTTAATCCAACATTTCTGGAAGTTTCAAAGCAATGCAAACATTGACTGTATGTACTAATTATTGGCTTAGCAGAGAAAGGTGTTATTTTTAACTCTTTCTGAAAATGTGGGGAATAGCTTCTTCATTCTTGCATTTATTTAACAGAGTCACTTGGGACCAATTTGTGCTAATTAAAGGAGGCTTCTCCTTACAGTAAATAACTGCCATCTATTATTTCTCACCTTCTTGAGACCATCTTGTTAGAACATAAAAGTCTTAGATGTTTGAAACATTTTTCTTACAACACCTTGTATCATCTTCCAGCAAGGATATAATAAGTAAGTCAACAGCTTTGCAACACAAACTGCACCATCCACTATGGTGATCAGTAGTCTTTCAACACAGGATCTGTTTCTTAGCTGTAGTAAGCTTGCCAATCATTTACTAAACTATGTATTGTTAAGATTGTTTGGTATCTCTGAACACTGATATGAATTTCAAACTTATCTCTTTTGCCTCTGAAAAATTTAAATTTATTCCTAACCCAGATACAGTTTTATTACATATGAAGTAATGTACACAGGCTATAATTACTCTATGTGTTGAAAGTTCAGCTCTTTCCAAAACATATGTAAATGTTATGACGCTTTCTTTCTAATATAGTATAAGGTGAGCTAATAAACATTAACAGAGATTAGAACTATTGATCTCTACTCTTTTTCTGATGTCTAAAGATAACTAAGCAGTGAACATATTTAGAAAGGGAAATACAGTTTGATATACATCATAATTTTATTTGTGTATATTTTGCATATAATAGGTACAATATAATGCAAGTTGATTTTTCCATGTTGGATAATTTCAAATATCTATTAAAGGAATTTTTGATTCAGGGTAACTTATTAGAGTGTTGCATGCTCTTTTCCAGACTCACATCCCTACTGTAAGCTACTGGATAACCCAATTGCCTTTTTGTTTTCTTATGTCATTTCCTACACTATTCCTGATTTTAAAAAAATACTTCTTTCATTTTAAAATTGAATGCCAGCCAAAAGTCCTTTTTATGGGCTATTAAATAAGTTTCTGTTAGAGGGGGAATGTGTTTTGAGCCATTACATGTGTAATGAAAATTTTTATAATGGAGTTTGCTTAGTAAAACATATAACCAAATCATCAGTTAAATGTAATCTCATAATTTCAGAAATTATTTTAAGCATAATATAAACGTTTGTCTTTCTGCTGGAGAATAAGTAGGGTAGGAATAGGGCCACCCAAACCCATTATATTTAGTGTTGATTCCAAAGAAGACAATGGATTACTCCGATTTTAATTATTTAAATCTTTGTTTATGTTTTACTGTTTCTTTTCCAAGCGCCGTTAATAATTTTATTTTGTTACATTTAATTGTGAATTCTCTAAAATATACGGTATGGTTTCATTAAATGCAATGTGGCACATTCATCTAAATTTTGTTTTCTATAATGATTCTGCCTTTTCTTCAGCTCAGAGGGCATGTTTCCTGCAAGGCAGGCAATGATGTCATTTTATGCAGAAAATAATCTACCACCTGCTGGAAGGAGGAGGCATATTGTGGCAGCTGCATTGCTGATTTTAAAAAGCAGCAAAATATAAATGTATAGATGAGTATGTCAGTGTAATGGGTGGGGAAGTGTAAAATGCTTTCCTCAACAACAGCTGGAAAATTATACTAAGCTTAAAATAGTATCTTTTGGCTTCAAACCAAATGTTTCTATCACTAGTACTACACAGAGCAAAAACACTATTCACAAATGAATTCCAGACTCTGTTTACAGATGTAGCATTTTCACTGCAAGGAATATTAGATATTGGGGAGAGATGCTCAGAAATGAGGAAAATATATGCTTTACGATTCCATTCATTTTCAGATAGGACCCAGAGTCTTTTTACAAACAAGAGAGAAATAATAAATCTTGGATCCTTACTGTTTTCCTTTAAAAACTGACCTTGTAGAAAGAAGCATAGACTTTTCATTGTTTGAAGAAATGTGAAAGCGTCTATGGGGCTTATAGAATGCCAGTAATAACTTCAGAAATAATCTGTCTCTAAATAACAAATTTAATCAATTATGAATGAAAAGAAAGCACTGCATGCTCATAAAGCATTTAATAAATAGATGAGCTTGTGCAGCAAAGACAATCAAATTACATGAATCTATAAACAAATTCTTTTTCTTGTGATTTTCTTTTGTGATACATGGGGTGACAGGTAGTTGATTCTGCTTATCTCCTTCAGAGAAGCAGACCTTTCACATCGTGTTCAGGGTATTTAACTAATAACTTCTAAACATCACATTTAAAAAGTAAGACACATAATGAATTTTAATTCAACATATAGTATTTCTTCCTCTCTTTCTCATTGCCTTTAGATATAAAAGCTATTCATAACTACTACTAGAATTTAAGATATTTTCATAAGGAGAATTTATTTTTACACATTGACTAATTGGGTTATATACATATATATTTTTATCCTACTAGGCATGTTGACCATTTAAGCAAAAATTCATAGTTGTTTAATGCTGGGTCTACATAGCAGGTAATTACATGATTAATTCTCTACTAGGATTTAAACATGATGTTTTAGGTACTCAAACATCAGACTTTGTATTGCATTGTTTTTTGGTCTTCTCTGAATCCAATAAAAAATGTATCTTGATTTTGAATCAATAAAATTTTATCTTGATTTCATGCCTATTTGTGTGAAAATCTACATTAAAAGAAAACGTAATCCTGGGCTACTGGATACTTTAATGTTAGTAGTGCATACAATTCAGTTGTTTAAAATTTCTGTATTTTCATCTCTAAGAAAATTCCATGTACATTCCAATTCACATAATCTTTGTTGTCAAAAGGAGAGTTTAATGATGTTGGTAGTTTTAGAAATATGTCCACTGATCAAATAATTGAAAATCCTATCATTAAGAGGTGATGTCTATTCTTTTCTTCTTAAATCTGGTGGACTTGTGACTTCTTTGACCAACAAATGATGGCAGAAGTGACACTATCTGACTTCTAAGGGTAGATTATAAAAATGACGCAGCACTCTCCTGGTTCTCCGGGACACTTTAACTCTAGGTGAAGCTACCACCATGTAAGATCTTACTATTGTGGTATCACCAGCCTGGAGAGGCCACATGTAGAAAAAAATCAGTCAATAGGCCTGATCAATAACACGTGTCAATTGCCAGCTCTGAGAATGTGACTGTACATCCAACCCAAAGAAGCCCTGAGATGATCAACCACGTCAACATCAGACAGAATCCCAGTGAGAACCACCTAGCTAAGTTGTTTTAAAATTCCTGACCCAGAAAATTATGAGCAAAATAAAATTTTGCTTTAAACTTCTAATTTGGGGCTATTAGGCTATAATACTAATAATTGGCACAGTCATTTTTTTTTCATTGTCTTTCTGGGAGGAAAATCTTATTTATTGCAGTTACTACTACTATTTATCTTGTAAGGCACTGTGCCATACATTTCCTCCTATAGAAAATCGACAGTCCCTTTAACCTTAGATGCTTGAGCCACTGATTGTAAAGTAAAAAGCGAGTCCTTGTGCCTGACAATGGGGGAGAATCTGAGAAGAGGGCCCTCCCTGGGCACACGCTGCAGGAATGCTATGCCCATGGTCTGTACTAAACACATGAGTCATTTCATTGACCTCCATGAAACTAGAAAGCACTCCACACTGCAGGGCAACATTTTAATAATAAATAAAACATGTGTTAAAGTTGATATTGTCTTTTTTTCTTTGCTAATATTTATTGAAAAGAGCGAATATGCCTCAGTGAGCATTGATTCTTTTCTTTGTGTTCTGAAGAAAATTTCTCTGAAGAGGAGTTGAAGAAAGACGTGCTCCGCTCCCGAGAAGAAAGGGAAGGTTTGGTTTTAAACCAAAATTCCCTGTCAGGCCCATTTATACAAGTGAAGACTTGAAACTTACCTAGTTATCATTGGTTGACACAACCGACTTCTGGTTGTCCGATAGAGCTGAGCCCTGCCTGGCTTTCTGAAAGCTGAAAAGATGTGGGTTTCCTGGAACTCGCAGTGTGTACGGGACCTACAGTCAACAAATGGCTGCTTGGTCCATTGTAAATTTAGACACAGTTAGCCAGTTGGGCTCCATCTGGAAGGACTTGATCTCACAGGGTTAAATTTGTCCACAGTGCATCTAGTTTTTGCGATTATCGGATCATACTGCATCACCAATGCAACCTGGCCTTTGCTTTTCCTGTCTCCTGGGAATCCACTGAGCGTTCTGTACGATGAGGGACACTCCAATTTCCACACCAATTCAGAGAGGGACACATTTTTCGTCCTTGAAATCTGGGCCCTGTTGTCTTCTGTTCTTTAGCTTGCATCTCCAGGTTTATTTGGGAGCTAATGAAACACAGCGTGCAGTCTCCCAAGAAGGGTCTGGGCAGCTGAGATCACTTCATGGCTGTGAACTCCAAAACCCTCTTCCGCATTTGCTGACCTGGTGTGCAGGGTGTGTCCCATGCCTAGATCCCCTGACATGACTTTTGATGACATTCTTCATTATTTTCACCCAGGACAGGGATTTCACCCTAAATACAAGCCAGTTTGCTTGGGACTAATATTATGCTGGTATTTTGCTAGTTTCATCCTTTAAAGTTGGAGTGCAACTCTGGTAGCCCTCAGCCCTGAGCTGTCAGATCTCCCGTGTTATTTCTGTAGCTTTTGGGCAGGGAGCCCTTTCACTAGTAGTTTGTGTATTACCTTCTGAGTTCATATATGCGACTGGAGAACACAGTATTGGAGAAATTGATTCTTTGGACTTTATTGAGGCATCTTTGGGGAGCTAAAATAAGATATATGTGGGGGGGATAAATATTTCATATATGCTTAAAAACATGTATTCTCAGTGATGTCTAAAACCATATGATGTATCAAGATGATTAAACACTTCTGTCTTCTGTACATTTGATCTGTCAGTTTTTAAGAATGATATATTAAAATGTATATCTTTCTGATTCTTCTTTTTCTTAATTCCTTTACTTCTTATGTCATTTTCTTTTTCAAGTCTACATTAAGTTCATACAATGTCATTGTTGTAATAAGAATTGATCTACTGTTCCATTGGCAGTAGGGAAATTCAATTTGTATCGATAGTTTTTGCTTTAAAAATCATTTCATCTGATATTATTTTGACTAGTCTAGCACTGTGGGTAACGTACGCATGGTATAACTTTTTCCATCCTTGTAATTTCAGTATTTTTACAACATCACTTTTTATGTATGTCTCCCAAAAAAATGTATTGAGGAGTTTTTTCAGGGAGAGGTTGCCACTCTGCACATATCTTTTGATTAGTGCATTTAACCTGTTTAAAATAATTGCAATTTGTTTTACATTAAGACATATCTTTCTTAACGTAAAACTATTTTATAGGTTTTCTATTTTTGTATTGATTTTCTCCTTTTCTGACCTCTAGAGGAGGAGCAAATTTTCTGTATTGATTTCAAAGTTATTCTATGCTATTCTGAGATCTGTATTTATGCCTAATCTTTTTAGTGGTGTCTAAAACTGAGCAATTGCTATATTTCATTACCAAACATCTACCTTTGCAAAATTTCAGAAGACAGTTCATTCCTCCTGATCCTCTTCCATTCTCATCTGCATTCTTGTACTCTGGAATTGAATTCAAAGTTGGATTTCTATGAATTAGGTATGATGATGGCTCTTACAGGGTTGTTGTGATGTTTAAATAAGGTAATACCTATGAAAAGTCTTTCACCTGTGCCTTGCACACAATAAATAATAAATGTTAATACAAGTAGAATTGTTCATGACCAGGCTGGACAACAAAGTGAGACCCATTTCTACAAACATAGAAAAATTATCCAGGCGTGGTGGCCTGTGCCTATAGTCGGAGCTACTCAAGAGGCTGAGGCGTGAGGAATAGTTGATCCCAGGAGTTTGAAGTTACAGTGAGCTATGTCATCTCCATCACTGCCCTCCAGCCTTGGTGACAGAGTGAGGCCCTGTCTCAAAAAACAAAACGAACAAAAACCATAATTATTATTTTGGATATCTTCATGTCTTACCTACTTATTTATATTTATATTAACTCCCATTGCTTTAATGCTCTATTTGATGGTGCAAAATTTCAAATCTTTTCAGAAAATGTTCAGTGTGTACTACTTCATAAAAATGTTTTTATTTTACATTTTACTGCTATATTCTGGATAAAAAATGATAACATTCCGTGTGATATAAAATTAATAATTTTATGCCTTTCTGTAGTTGTTATTGAGAGTTATGATTTTTAAAATATCTTTAGAGGTACAGAAATTTCTCTATGTCTTTGACTTCCTTAAATTTCACTATGCTATCCACATTTTTTAGTCCTCCACTATCTGTTTTGTGTAGCATATTGCAGTCCTTACAATCTGAGAATCACTATATATCTTTAATTCTCAGGAATCCTCAGTCACTATTTCCTCAAATATTTCATACCTTCCATTTCTCCTCTTTCTTCTTCTGCAAATTTACACATATATATGCTGTATTTCTATATATTACAAAAGGCAGTAATCACAGCAATTAATTAGTGTAACAAAAGATTTAGAATTGTCAGCTCATAAGGCTAATATGATGCAAATCAACTTTTTTTTTTTTTTTTGGTCCAGCGCTGGGTTTGAACCCATCCCCTCCAGTATATGGGGTTAGTGTCCTACTCCTTTGAGCCACAGGCAATGCCCTACAAATCTACTTTGAGTCAGTTCTATTTCTGTTTTAAAATTTCACCATAAAATGCACCTATATTTCCTGTGAACAACATAAAAATACTCCTAGTATTGACACCCTTGGTTTGACACCAACAAGGAAAATTTGTTTCTGAGAAATTGATATAATTTATTCTTAATTTATCAAACTCCTTCATTAAAATTTATTGGAAAATAAAATTTAGACATTCGTATTCATGAAACCATTTAAATTTAAAATGAAAGAAAATTTAGGATTGTATAAGAACAGCGAATGTAGTTTGCAAATAAGCAAACTTTAAAATTTTACATTTAAAAAGCTTCCTTTTGTTAAGAAAGAGAAAGTTCATATTTTAAATGCATATTATTTTTAATAAGCAAAAGCTTTTGAAGTGAATGAGACCTTTGCACCATTTTGCCCAGAGCAATTTTGTGTAATAAGAGAAATTCCTTTGAGGTAGCCTGTTACAGACTTTAACTTCAGCTCAGTAAATTGTTTCTCTACTTCTTTTGAAATGAGAATTTAAAGAAAGTGAATATAAATAAATGGTTTATAAGTAAAATATGTGAGCCTGTTGCTAATGACGAGTCATCTTTAAAGTGTAAGGAAAATGTAGATAATAGGTTGACATCTAGTTGTTTGCAAGGACATGTCAAACTTTCTGATGAAATTATTTGAAACTTAACGCCAAAGACTTACTTATTTTGATTAATACCAATTTGAACAATTAGAGAAAACTTATATTACTGAAGGAGGTCACAACTGATCCTTCCAATTTCATTTCTCATTGCTCCTGTTACTGCTTCCTGTTCTTAAACTTATATTCTAGCTACTCCATACCCCTTCACATTTCTCTGAGATGCCACCAGTGTCTTATTTCTGTGTGTGGATTCATTCTTTTACCTGTATTATCTTCTTATCTCTCATTACATAGACCATTTGATGTATTCCTTCCTTCCAAGGCCTATACGGAGTCTTTGAAAAGCATCTCTTAGGCATAACTCATTATTTCCTCCTCTGTGTTGGAAAGGGCATTGTTAATTGCTTGGTAACACTGCATTATATTACTAATAAAACTAATTATTTAATCTAAAAATAAAGATAAGTTTAAATTTTAAATCTACTCTGGATTCTAAGTGATGAAGTAACTACCCAGGTATGTGTGGCTTTCCAAAGGATCCATAATAACAGCAAGAGCTGAATGTGAAAATATAAAAGGTCACCCATGAATAGCTCTGCTATGTGAAATGATATAATGTCTTCCCTGGCCAAGACAACAGTGCTGATTTTGATGCAATTAGACTGAAATTTCACTTTCATTATATAGGTTTAGACTTCATTGTCTATTTTGTCAATGTACTTAGAGATTCTGTGCATCCTTGGGTATATATACGCATGCTTGCATGTGTGTGCAGGTGTAGATATTGTTATTGTTACTGCTGTGTGGCAAGCAAGTGTTGCTTATTAGCCAACCAAAAATAATACATAGATTTATCTCCCGATTTAAGGAATTATTAGAAGGAGATAGAACTTGAAATAGCAAAGCATATCTTAGATTATGCTGTTATTACTTTGGTTAGTGGCAAACCTATCATGAAGGACTGTGACCCCCAAAGAATTCCAAGTGGAAAAGTGATACAGTTATGTTTCTCCCTTGAATGAAGTTGAGAGCTAATGTGAAGAGACATGGTGATGTGGGTAAATCAAGAAAACACATAATAAAACTTGCCTTTTCTATGTACATTAGAGGAGGCTGACTCTTGGATTTGGAAGTATGTAAAAGCTTATGCTTAGAAGAAAGAATGACCATAGCAACCTATCTGCGTTTTCTAGCTCTTAACACAATATTTGAGTTAGTTGGTATTAAATTTCAGATAAATGAAAGAGGGAGGAAATAAGAGGGAGAAAATGAAGGGGAAGCTCAGCTCAACATATTAAATTATTTAGGCACTTTTTTGAAGTCCAGTGCAATGAGATTTAGTCTGTATTACATGTAGACAGTGTAATTTGAAATCCCATAATCTCCGTTAAGGAACATAGCATATACTATTAACAAGAAAGGGGTCAATGGGAAAAAAAGAAACATAATTCCATTTTTTGACTTGAGGCTATATTCCATTTGTTTTCCTGTAGGATTTATTCCACATTTCTATGGAAGCCACGAAGGATGCATACTACTTTTATACCACTTATATTTTCATTGAAATTATTTAAATTGTTCTGCTTCCATTCTCTTTCTTTATTTTGACATATAATTTAAAAAATAGGTTCAAAAATTTGTTTCCTTTTTCTTTCTTCATGCCACTTTTTATTTTCCAATCGGATTTAACCACTAAAATGTTTATCATTCATTTGTCAAAAAACAGAAGAGCTTTAAAAATGATATTCCTATCAGTTTATTCCCTGCATTTTAAAAGACAAACAGGATAGTCTTTTCATCTGTTTGTTTTGCATCTAAGTGATGTTTTTCTAAGTTAAATTTTCCAAGTATTTCTGTTCACAACAGTTACAGGTTATTGCTAATATTTAATATTTCTCCTTGTAACCTGGTTAATTAAATGCCTATTGGTAACATTTTCAATCCTATTAAAAATGACAAATGTTTTCCCCTGATATTTTTAAGCAGATGTCACTATTATATATTGCAGTAAAAACAAACCAAAATAAACATATTAAAGCAGTGATGCGTTTCTTCAACTCCCACTGTTTGCTTGTCAAAGTGGTTCTTTATAGAAGCAAACCCAGTCTATATCATAATTACTGATGGATGAATGGTGAGTTGGAATTAGTCCTTCCTGTCTTGGAAGTCCAGGGAAAGGACCATGACCCAAATCAGAAGGTGAGACTGCTCAGCACTCCTCAGAGGTTTCCTTACTAGCATTACTTATTTTAGAAAATCTTAACATTTGGGAAGGGGCTGCCATAGTAGCAGCTTGTCACGGTCACATGCGCTAAGGAGACACCAATGCATCTGTTTACTATTGAAAAGCTGTTTAAATAAAGAATTAATTCTCACTACTATGTTGATAGTTCTTAAAAGAACTAAGATTTTACTTGTATTACATTCACATGTGTTAACAGCTTTTAAAAGAATTATTGTTTTCCTTGTATTTTGTTCAGACAATTAATATGATACATCTTCTCTCTTTAATGCTGGCTTGGCTCTCTGTATTTTCTTTTTAGCCAGAGATACATTTTTTAACAATTCTCTATATTTTCTCACTCTCCCAAATGCTAGCCATGATATATTCACCCACATATTTTACTCTCCCCAAAATTCTACTATAATTTCAATGGGAAATGACATCGAAGTTATATCCCTTCATTATATGTACACTAGAAATAATAGTTAATATTTTTCCTGACAGTTAGTAAATTGAATCGTACAGTTTCGCTCCACATGAAGTAAAAAACACTGACTGAATAGAGCAATATATTGTCTGCCTCCCTCAATTTTGCTCACTAGTTTCTTTCTATCTCAATTTAATAGTTTGAAGAAATAAAACACTATTATGTGGGACAAAAAAATTAGAAATTTTAGCTGATAAATGTAATTAGGGCCTGTAGACCAAAGTTATCATCATTAATGTGTTCAGAATGATTGGATCCAGCAGTGGTAGGGGAGGCACATGCATGAATCATTTTGGAAATGTGTCCTTAGATCAGACAGAGATTACATATGCCGACTTTAAATCTGTTAACAGAAAAACCAAACTCTGTAAATGAAAGTCATTTATTCTAAGCTGAACATGAGTGACGACGGGCCAGGGATCCACAAATTCAAGAAGCCTTGAGTTACAATTTGGTTTTATTTTAGGGATAAAGGAACAATAAGCAATATCGCAAATTAATATGCAGAAGGTTTATATTGGTTTGGCTCCAAAAAGAGGCTTACCAATTAAAGGTGGTTTCAGAGGTTCTTTGATTTGTAGTTGGTTAAAGAAAACAAGCTTTGTCTAAAGATGTGGCATTAGTAGAAAGGAATGCTTGAGTTAAGAGAAGGAGATCTGCTATCTGTCATGTCATACCAGAGTCGGGTTGGAAAGTAAATCATATTATACAGATTAATACAAACACCTGTTTAGTAAGATTTTATGGTATGTAAAAAGGTATGACTTTACCTTTGCCTTGCATGGTATTAGTTAGGCAGTTAGAATGAGCAGCGTGGATTGTGAATGAAGTTAGGCTATTTTGGACTGGCTTGGGTCAGGCTGAGCTGAGCTGGTGTGGGAATGGAGGTAATCACTAAAGAAGACCTAGCAGGAACCTTGAAATTGGGTTGTGTGGGGAACTGGTTATTTTGGGGTGCTGATTTATTTCTCTGACTTTGTCTGACATGGACAGATAGGTACCATGTTTTTATGGGGGCATGTTATGGGACTAGATTTGATTAAGACTATAGGAAACTTCTAAGAAGCAGCTGATACCCCAGAAAAGCTGTGCATAAAATCCAGCACTACACTCTCCATGATGCCTGTGGGCACTAGGACGAGACCCAGCTTGTCATATAAGGCATTCAGTTACTTTTTCTTTCTTTCTAAAAATCTATTTGTTCTTATCTTTAATTACTTTAGCGACTACTTCAAGATGTCAGCACACTGCCCATGGTCTTACACGTCATTTAGTATCTTCTTGTCACAAAGACTTTGTTTAGTTAGTCCTGTGATCTCTATTTTAAAATTAATACTGGTGTATCTAAACTCCAAAAGAGGGAGGTATAAAGAGACATGTTTAATATCCCAGTCCATTATGGACAGGAACAACTGTTTTAAGGTTTTCCTGCATTTCCCTTGGCCAAAGGAGAATTGGCACATCTGTTGACAGGGTGAGGGTTTGGGATTTTATTTTTACTTTGAAAATCTCTTTAGAAGCTATTGTTTTGGTCTTTTGCTTTTTTTTTTTTTTTTTGAGACTGAGCCTCAAGCTGTCACCCTGGATAGAGCGCTGTGACATCACAGCTCACAGCAACCTCTAATTCCTGTGCTCAAGCCAATCTTCTGCCTCTGCCTCCTAAGTCGCTGGGACTGCAGGCACCCGCCACAAGGTCCGGCCATTTTTTGGTTGCAGCTGTCGTTGTTTTTTGGCGGGCCTCAGCTGGATTCAAACCCACCAGCTCAGGTGTACGTAGCTGGTGCCTTAGCCTGCTGAGCCACAAGTGCCAAGCCTGTTTTTCTATTTTTTAAGTAAGAATATAATTTTAAAAACAAGCTTAAATTTCCTAGGAGACAAAATATAATGTACATAAATTTATTACTACCATAACAACAGTGCATTTAAATATATATTTCTGATTAAAATATCAATAGTTCAATAGTTAGGCTTGGCGTCTGTGGCTCAATGGGCTAAGGCGCCAGCCACGTACACCTGAGCTGGCGGGTTCGAATCCAGCCCAGGCCCGCCAAACAACAACATCGGCTGCAACCAAAACAAAAAAATGGCTGGCATTGTGGCAGGCGCCTGTAGTCCCAACTACTCGGAAGGCAGAGGCAAGAGACTCACTTGAGCCCAGGAATTGGAGGTTGCTGTGAGCTGTGATGCCAAAGCACTCTATCCAGGGGTGACAGTTTGAGGCTCTGTCTCAAAAAAAAAAAAAAAAAAAAAAAGTTCAATAGATGCTAAATGTATTCTACAAGTGAAGAAAAAGAGGAATAAACTCCATGTTAAATTTCATTTCTTTTATAATGTAGAAAAATATTGTCCCCTTTCACCTTTTCCTTTCTGTAATGTCAATTTCACTTTCAATGGCCCTTACATTTTTATCATCAACTAACTGAATTGCTGTGGGTCCTGTATGGAATTCTCAGTCTTTCCTAAGAGTCAGGTTAGAAATAAATTATTTATTATGTTAAAAATGATCATTATAGTCACTTTTTACACCCTATACCTATTAACTTACATAAGACAGATAGTATGATAATTTAATGCAATTTTGACATGATTGGAAATCACATATTATTAAAGAGTTTTACATTTGCCCTCAAGTTAATTTTCCATGTCTATATATTTTTGTCAACTACTAAGCAAAATCTTCTCATTAAGGAAACAATTGAAATAACTATTTCTTTCCAAACAATTTCTAATAATTAAAAATGAAAGCTTAAAATCTAAAAAAACTCCATCTTAATTTAACTTTTCTGCTGATTTTAGTATTGTGAATGTTATACAAAACATTTCACCTAAAAAAAATAAGCAATTCTCATCTCATTGTTGGGTATATATTATGTAATTCAGATGCTAATTAAAATCAATTAAACATCACATTAAAACAATTACCAACTGCAAAGTTAGATTCAAAATACTCTGGCATTAAACAAAACAATTAAGTACAATTAACAATTTTGTTTACACAAGCTCCATTTCTTTATATTATTTTGATAGTGTTACGTCAAGAGCAAAATGCTGTTTTTCCTACTTTCTGAATTATTTATATTTTTTTCAGTTTCTAAATAATGAAATGTATTGCTATTGTATTAACATTGAAATGTATGAAATGTTTTGTTATTCTGAAGTTGTAAGATCTTCTGTTATTTTTTATTAATATGATTTTCTTTTATGTATGTTTTAACTGTAACACTGATGTATAACTCAGAATGACTTAAAAGTTAGTGTGACGGAAAACAATGAAAATCTAGAAAATTTTTGTAATTGTAAAATTTTATCAGTGATTTTTGAAAATTATTATTAAAATTTGTCACTATTTGGAACATAATTACTGGCATATCCTGGTATATTTGTGATCAATAGTATAACAGAAATTCAATTTACTTTATGTTCTGAGAGTTAATTTGCTGACATTTTACTTGTTATAGTTTATATAGGACCGGGCAAACTTCCCCTTTGCCTTCTGAAGTTTAGTAAGATTAGGTGGAGATGAAGCACACAAAATTTATAAATGTGCACATGTTGAGGACCGCAGCACAGTGGACCTATTCCCCCATGGGGTCCAGAAACTTATGTACCATATTAAGGTTATAGTGGCCCATGACATGGCCCAAAACTGCTCAAGGTCATAAATCATGCTACAGGGATAGGACACATTTTGTCAGGGAGAGGAGACTTGGCTAACCTGGTGGTCTTATTAGGTAGACAAAACCTCACAAGTAGCAAGCAGCCTTCAGAGAGAATAGATGGTAAAAGTTTCTCTTAGACCTTTAAAAGCATCAGAATCTCAGTTAATTAAATTAAATTAACTTGAGAGGAAAGATACTATTTTAAAAATGGGTTTGTCCGGATCTGGTTGGCTTCTTGATCATCTTTCCTGAAATAAATATTGAGATAATAGGGAGGGGAAGGAAAGATACTTGTTCTTCTTGATAGATCTAGCTGGATTTTCTGGTAATGGAGGGAAAGCCCTTTTCAATGCCTACTGATCTTTGTATAGCCTTTAATTAAAAATACTCTTTATGCCAAGGGGTCGAATTTAGTGGTGGAACTCTCTGAGTGCCTTTAGTGTTAGAAGAGTGTCTCAGCTATGAACCTATAAGGCTGAGGAAAAATGATATATCTTCCCTTCAGAATGTTAATTTGGTATAGAAAACATTTTTTGGAATGAAGAGGTGAAGAGTGTTATGAACACTGGAAACCCAGAGGAAAATAATTACTATATCCCTCTGGCAGAGGATTCTCATTACTCCAAATAATTGTATGAAGTATCACAACTGGAGTACCACCCATCTGCATGGTAACCAGATTGTCACAGTAAGGTCAAGGCAAAACATAGAGAACCATCCACCACCCAGCAACAAATGAAAGCTAGATATTGCAGAGCTCAACAAGGTCTGGAGAATTTTATTTTAGGTAACATAGAAGATAATGATGGACTCATTAGGGATAGAAAAGGGCTATTGGGAAGCAGGAGAAAAGTCTGGCCTCCTAAATAAGAAAGTTCAAAAGAGCCCAGCAGCAAACAATGAGTTTCAGGAACCCTGAAACTGACACAATTGACCCAGTCTGTCCAGTTTCCACAAAATATAGTTCTTAGCTTGTGACACAAGTTGGGTTAATGGTCACAATTATAGAATAGAGCATACAGCAAATGTCACAAATACCACAAGACTAATACACACCACTATACAATTGTCAGGAAAATAGCAGGTAGAAATTACTGTTAGTGCATGAAGGAAAATTGGTGCATGAGGTAACTAAACTAGTAACCAATAAGAAATAGACAAGAATATCTATGGGCCTCAGGAAACCAATGAAAAACTCCGACAAATAATTGTAGGAGGAACTAAGATAAGATACTTTTGTACCATCAGTGCATGGTTTCTCCTCTTGCAATGTAAAGTCTCTACACTTTACTTTAAATAATCTGCACTCTTTTGTTTACTTTACATAAACTGTAATATTTTGGGGCTCCATTAGAGTCCCAGCTGCTTTATTCTCACCTCCTTTGAACGTTACTTTCACTTTGATACAGCTTAATCTACTAGTTCTGTTGAGTAAAGTAGGACCAGGTTTACTGAACAGCTGAAGGGTCTTAGAAACAAAATCAAATTTCTTTAACTTTCATTTTCAAGTCTTTCCATTTTATTATGAGGCTACACAAAGTAGATTTTTGTTAAACACTGAAATTTACAATATAGGTCTTTATTTCTCACAGGACAACCATCAGAGTGTGAGCATCTTTTTAGAATAACAGGACTGTATGTTTGAGGCCCTTGAACTCAGAGAAAGAACTGCTACAGTTATGCTCATTATTAATATGTACAGGAGACCCAGGAAAACCTAAAAACTAGTTGGTTATTTGGGTATAATGAATACAGTAAGATTGTGTCTTAATATATGGCCAAAGACCTTGGGAGACTTCCTCCAATTTTTAAGATCTGGAAATATGATGAACCTATCACATGAACCTCAAGAAAGGGGTAATTCTGTTTTATTTTGGTATTTACTAATTTTAGTTAAAATGTTAGACTAGAAAACTGTACAATTATGGAGAGGGAAGATGTTACCAGTAAAGTCACCAAATCTCAAAAGTGCTCATAATGATAATAATTGCTCTTTTACTTATCATCACATTCAACAGATACAATCCTGAAAGTAAAACATTAAGGTAAAATAATGGTGCTAAGTCTTGACTGAAAGGAACAAAATTATCCAAGTGGCAAAGCCAAAGTTTGCCTGTTTCTTGTATATAACATCACTGTATTAATATAAGCATCAAAAGTAAGTAATTAGGAATTTGAATTCCAAAAGAATTGAAGGCAGAGGATCAAAACTCACTGTAAGAAAATAGCTTTTTGGTAGTAGATAAATAAAGAGCATTTTTATCAACACAAAAATAATCAAGCTTATGTTTCTATTCTGTCTGCTTCTCTTAGTAAGTTCACCAAATAGCCAAAGAAATTGGGTAAAAAAATTGATTTAAAAAAGAAAATTCTTCAAAGTACTTTTCTATTCTGCTTTAATTTATACTGAAGGGTTTCGTGATGTCGTTTTAATAACTATTCCAAAGTACTAATTATTTTTTTACAGGAATATAGAGTTGTGTGTTCAAAAGTAGAATTCATGATGACTTCATTACATCCAAACCTAAATTTCTTGGTAATTCAGTAGACAAAATTCCTTAGACATGGATATAGCTGAGGACAATACTGGAGTAGAATCCATAAGGATTTCATGAAGAAGCCTTTGCAAAAAGGTCAGCTAGTTTTTAAACCTGAGCAGGGGATGCTTTTGAGTGAATAGAAAATATCTACACCCTTACAGTACTAGACAGGCTCAAGAGTAGTAGTGGAAGTGAGGGAAAGCATCAGTCAGTAAGATATCAGAAAATTTGAGTCATGGAAAATGACTCATTGTATACAATGATCATGAGCAGGAAAGATGGAGACCTATACAGAATACATGGTGGAAGTAAGAATGAATATTTAGGTCTGGATTCCTAATAAATCTAGAGGGAGTGTGGTCATGAAACTATTGAAAATAACCAACTAATTGTATAAGAAAATGTTTCTGAAACAAATTCATAGATATTTCTATAAATATTTATATATAAAACTAATCTAATCCTAAACTAAACCAGGCTTATTAACAACTGAAGACTTCACTTTGCAAATCCTATTAACGAGTAGAGATAAGGGAACTATTTTATGTTTATACTTCTATTAATCTGCTCACAACACTCCTCCCCCAAATCTCATGGGTGATTTCTTCCTGGCTTTTAGATCAACTCATGTATCAATTCTTAAATGAATCATTTATTCCCTAATTGAACTGCTTCCCATTTCCTTGAGTCATTATCTAATACATTACCTTGTTTGTCCCAGTACACCATATCTGCAAATACTAACTGAATTATTTCTTTGATACTTTCAGTCTCCTGCCATTAAGGTACAAGTTCTGTGAGAGACAAGGTTCTGGGACCCTGGAGGTTCTCTGAATATATCTAAAATGAGGCAAGTTGATCAACATGAGAAAAATATATAAATTTTATTTAATAAGCATAGAGGTACATAGAAAACCTTCAGCATAAAGATCCAACCTCACAATGGGATTCAGAAGCTTACAAATCGTCTTCAGGTTGTGGGCTCAGACCATGGCCAGGAACCAGGTTATGGTGGTAAAGCATATGTTGTGGCAAGAGAAATTATGGTAGGGATGGATATAAAAGGAGGCTTGGCTAGCAAAGGTGGTCTTGTTATGCAGCATCACAAGAAGCATTCCCCAGAAAGAATAAAATAGTAAGTGTTTTTATAAACATGTCAGACTGTGTTAATCTTTCTGAGATGTGAGGAAGGAAGACCCGGCTATATTAATGGGAGATTCTCTATAGATGCAAATTTCCCCAAAACAAGACAGTTTTGTGGAGCCACTTCTGATTGCTGGCCTTCTGTTAGCCACCTCAAAACTTGTCAAAGAAACATATTTTGATGTAAAATGTTTTGATTTCCTTTAGTTCATTAAAGACAAGTTTGCTGTCTTTCTTGTTTATCTCCATGTCCCCATTACCCAAAATAGAGCCTCCTACACCATAGGTCTTAGTGCATTGGTTTGGCACTGGTATTGCTTTGATGTCTGCATTCAAGTGAGGATGTATATTCTTTGGATTTAAAATGCATGCCAATTGTGAGTATTAGCATCATTCTTTTCTGTAGATTATTTGTCTTCAATGGCTCATTTTTTGTTTGTTGTTGTTTGGAGATCATCTCAGTCTTAGCTTTTGTTCAGAAAAATGGGGCATTATAAATTTGTCTTGCTTGACAAATTCTGTTTTCTAAAAAACAAAAAAAATCATTGTAATACTAAAATATAACCAGTAGAACTTTTATTTAATAAACTATGCTATAATGTCAATACTTCTTTTTTTTTTTTTTATTGAATCACAGCTGTGTACATTAGTTCAATCATGGGGTACAGTGTGGGGGCTTCACATGCAATCTGAGATATTTTTATCAACCTGATTGACATACCATTCATGATATTTTCTCATTTACTATATGAAAACATTTTTGACGCGTATTTAGAAGTTTTCTCCTGACCCTTCGAATATGTACCACACACGTGATCTCACCCTT
>CAUYON010154078.1:0-23170 GCA_963573935.1 Arctocebus calabarensis
CGGGCGCCTCTAATCCCAGTTCCTTGGGAGGCGGAGGCAGGAGACTCGCTTGAGCCCAGGAATTGGAGGTTGCTGTGAGCTGTGATGCCACAGCACTCTATCCAGGGTGACAGCTTGAGGCTCTGTCTCAAAAAAAAAAAAAATTGTAAGGATAGTAAAGATAAGTTTTTAAGCCACATGCAGTGGTTTACAACTGCAATCCTAGCACTCTGGGAGGCCGAGGTGGGTGGATTTCCTGAGCTCACAGGTTTAAGAACAGCCTGAGGGCGGCACCTGTGGCCCAAAGGAGTAGGGTGCCAGCCCCACATGTGCCAGAGGTGGTGGGTTCAAATCCAGCCCTGGCCAAAAACTGCAAAAAAAAAAAAAAAAGAAGAAGAAGAAGAACAGCCTGAGCCAGAGCAAGACCAAGGGCAACAAAGTGATTCTCTGTCTCAAAGAAAATAAGAGAGAGAGAGTAATCTATAACATAGTTTGAAAATTGAGAACTGGTGATATAAAAGTATAGCAGGAGGATTTCTCTGGCAAAGGTTTGAAATCAGGCTTGAAAACCCACCAGCAGAAGGTGTTTGCTTTTCTTTTATTTTTTATTTATTTTTTTTTTTTTTAGGGATAGAGTCTTACTTTGTCAGCCTCAGTAGAGTGCTGTGGCTTCACAGCTCACAGCAACCTCCAGATCTTGGGCTCGGGCAGTTCTCTTGCCTCAGCCTCCCAAGTAGCTGGGACTAGAGGCGCCCAACACAATGCCCGGCTATTTTTTTGTTGCAGTTTGGCCAGGGCTGGATTCTAACCCTCCACCTTGTTATATGGGGCCAGTGCCCTACTCACTGAGCCACAGGTGCTGCCCCTTTTTTCTTTTTTTTTGAGACAGAGTCTTACTATGTCCTCCTCAGTAGAG
Organism: Arctocebus calabarensis; assembly: GCA_963573935.1. Taxonomy (NCBI): domain Eukaryota; kingdom Metazoa; phylum Chordata; class Mammalia; order Primates; family Lorisidae; genus Arctocebus; species Arctocebus calabarensis. The sequence goes on from CAUYON010154078.1 coordinate 896, forward strand.
TGGCTGTGGTGTCACAGTTCACAGCAACCTCAAACACTTGGGCTTAAGCGATTCTCTTGCCTCAGCCTCCCAAGTAGCTGGCACTACAGGTGCCCACCACAATGCCCAGCTATTTTTGGTTGGTGTTGTCATTGTTGTTTGGCAGGCCCAGGCTGGATTTGAACCCGCTAGCTCTGGTGTATGTAGCTGGCACCCTAGTCATTGAGCTACAGGTGCCGAGCCTGGTATTTTGTTTTCTTTGTGATGCTTCCACAGCTAGAAATTTTTACATTAAATGTAGATTCTTTTCTTTTTTTTTGAGACAGAACCTCAAGCTGTCACCCTGGATAGAATGCATTGGCATCACAGCTCACAGCAAGCCCCAATTCCTGGGCTCAAGTGAGTCTCCTGCCTCCTCCTCCCAAGTAGCTGGGACTACAGGCGCTCACCACAACGCCCAGCCGTTTTTTGGTTGCAGCCGTTATCATTGTTTGGCGGACCCGGGCTGGATTCAAACCCGCCAGCTCAGGTATATGTGGCTGGCACCTTAGCCCGTTGAGCCATAAGCGCCGAGCTGTAAATGTGGATTCTTTCTTTTTCTTAAAACTTGAAAGGAACAAGCCCACATTTGCACATGACAACAATGTAAGAAGGGACTGATCCAGTTAGATGAGCTAAATGCCTTCTCTCCAGTTCATCTAATTTGATGTCTACATTTTTTTTTTGAAAGGGTCTCACTGTGTTGGCCAGCCTAGAGTGCAGTGGCATCATCATAGCTCACTGCAGCTCAAGACACTGGGCTCAAGGATCCTCCTGCCTCAGCTTCCCAAGTGAGTAGCTGTCACTAAAGCTGTGTGCCACCACACCCAACTAATTAATTGATTTTATTTTTTGTAGAGATAGGGTCTACCTATGTTGCCAAGGCTTGTCTCAATCTTCTGGCCTCAAGCAATCCTCCCACCTTGGCCTCCCAAAATGTGTGAACTGTAGGTGTGAGCCCCTGCCACCCTCTCTACTTTCTTTCTTTCTTCTTCTCTTTTTTTTTCCCCCTGAGATAGAGAGGATAATTTTTGCTTCCCTGTTTAATATCCCTCACCTGCAACCACTGGGGTAAAATAATCCCACCACTATGTTCTGATGTGAAACTTAAGATGTTCCTCATACTAAGAAGACCAGACTAGTCCAACTTCCCTCCTCTTTTCCCAATTCCCGCCCCTCTCCCAGGCATCCTTGGAATGTTTTTAGTTCGTGGGCACTGTTCATCGGCCTTCAGAATAATCTGGGCTTTTCCCAATGATTTCCTCAGACACTGAAGCCTCCAGCAAAATTCTCTTCCACTATCTGAAGCCAGCTTGGGAGAAAGTGGTGAAAACAGCCAGTCTCTCAGGAAGAAACTTCAGAATCAAGTGGAAAGAGGCCAAACCCTGTCCTTGGGAAGTAGGGAGGGAGACCTGTTTATCAATTGACAAGCCAGCTTCTGACTGTCCCAGACAGAAAGACCAGAACACCCCCTCCAGCTGGAGCAGTTTGTGCTCTGGAGAGACACTGAGATTAACCCAGGCCCCTTCCCACCCAGGGAGTTTATTTACAAATTGGGTTAGGGCTGAGCAAATTCACATTTTTAGTCTGTGACCTTGACAGAGCCTAAACTCCCAATCCCCCTTCAGACCAATGGCAGCCCATCAGAAGACGAGACCAGAGGGTTAGCAAACACGATAACCTGGGGGAGGAAAAAAGTCTGCTCCAAGAATCTCCAAGTCCGCAGCAGGAGAGGGGCAGAGCATGGGGGTAGGACACAGTGTCAGCTCCAGCCTGCTCCCCACCGCACTTTGGCACCTGGTCCTGGGAGGGAGGGGACCCTCACTTGGATTAGGAGATTGGAGACAGGTGTCACAAGAGAAGTCTTGTGAAGGTTGAAAAGAAGGGAGGTGAGGCTGGACACCCAAGCTAAAAGCTTCCGTTTTCCTCTGCCAATGTACACCAGGTACAAAAAGCTCCTAGCTGCCAAGCAAGATGAGACTGTGATCCAGCCCAGCTCAGAGCACACAACTGAGTGGTAACATCCTCAAAAATGCCAGAACTAAAAGGAAGAGCAGAGAGAGGGAAGGAGCGAGGGGGGTGGGGTCTTGGTGAGTGCCAGATCTTTTGGGGGCAAAACACGATTGTAAGAGGGACTTTACTTAACAAACGCAATCAATGTAACATGGTTTCTTGTACCCTCAATGAATCCCCAATTAAAAAAAAAAATGCCAAAACTGAAAGGAATCCAGGCGAACTTCTAGTCTACTGATCTTCTCACAGTACTTAGCACAACCCTAGTATTTCAAATAGATTTCATGAGGGCTCCTGATAAGGACTAGGGCAGGGGACAGGGGAGAACCCTACCAAGGTTCAAAAAAGCAGCTCTAGGCTTGGCACCTGTGGCTCAAGCGGCTAAGGCGCCAGCCATGTACACCTGAACTGGCAGGTTCAAATCCAGCCTGGGCAGGCCAAACAACAATGACAGCTGCAACCAAAAACTGGCCGGGCCTGTGGCGGGCACCTGTAGTCCCAGCTGCTTGGGAGGCAGAGGCAGGAGACTCGGTTGAGCCCAGGAATTGGAGGTTGCTGTGAGCTGTGATGCAACGACACTCTATCCAGGGTGACGGCTTGAGGCTCTGTCTCAAAAAGAAAAAGGCTTTGGGAAACCAAAGCTAAAAAAAAAAAAAAGCAGCTCTACTTTAATTTTTTATACTAAGTCTGCATATTTTACCACAAAAATTACATTAAAAATAAAGACAAATATTACTGCATAAAAAGTTAAATTGCTCATCTTTCACTTTATTCATGAGAAATTGGACACCCAGCGGACTGGATAATAACTGCAAGTCACAGAGATACAGCCCCAACTCGGCCTCAGGTGTAGAGAGGCTAAGTGCCTTCCTCTGATTAGTGCGACTGCCCTGGGCTTTAACCCCGCACACAGGACTTCCACTGGACTCCATGTTCGGCAACCTCCTTTGCAGAGAGGTATGACTGTGTGACTAAATTCTCACCAGTGGAATGTGAACAGAAGTCATGCTCTATTTCTTACGAGGAAAATGCTGTCCCTTCGGTCTTTCATGCTCTCCCTTTGGGTAGAAGTAGCTGCCTTCTGCTGCATGAACAAAGCACCCACCTCAGGATACAACCACGGGGGCTAAGGAGCCCCCTCTCCACAGGCCTTCACAAAGCAGCACCATTTCCTTCCCCACACCTTCCACTTTCTTTCCAACATTTAGGCAACAGAAATAAAATAGATTGTTTGAGGCTTGGCACCTGTGGCTCAACAGGCTAAGGCGCCAGCCACGTACACTTGAGCTGGCAGGTTCGAATCCAGCCCGAGCCCGCCAAACAACAATGATGGCTGCAAGCAAAAAAAAAAAATAGATTGTTTGAGCAGTCTGGTATTTTTATGGCTCTTGATAGCTATATTATTTATCTATTGTCAATCACAAATGCCCCCAAATTCATTGTCTTAAAGCAACAAACATTTATTGTCTCCAGTGTCTGTGTGTCAGGAATCCAGGAGCAATTTAGCTGTGTGGTTAGAGACCACAGTTGCTCTCCACCGCCTTCTCCTTAGGTGAGTGTCTTTACCATGCAGCTTCTGGGTTCAGAGAGAGAGAGCAGGAACAACGCACAAGAAGGAAACTGACGAGCATTTGTATGACCCAGTCTCCAAAGTCAAGCATTACCACCTCCAGTTCATTATATTTGCTAGAAGACTCTTTAGGTCCTGCCCAAAGTCAAAGGGATAAGAGCTAGCCTCCACCATTTTTTTCTTCTATCTTTCTTTTTGTTGTTGTTGTTTTTTAAAGACAGTCTCACTCTGTCCCCATGGCTAGATTGCCATGGCATCATAGCTCACTACAACCTCAAACTCTTGTGCTCAGGCCAGGTGCAGTGTAGCGTGTGGCTCACACCTATAATTCCAGCACAATGGCAGGCTGAGGCAATCGGATTGCCTGAGCTCATGGGTTTGAGAGCACCCTAAGCAACAGTGAAACTTCGTCTCTAAAAAAGAACTGGACAGGCTCGGTGCCTCTGGCTCAAGTGGCTAGCGTGCCAGCCACATATACCTGAGCTGGCAGGTTCGATCCAGCCTGGGCCCGCCAAAACAACAATGATGGCTGCAACCAAAAAATAGCCGGGTGTTGTTGCGGGCGCCTATAGTCTCACCTACTTGGGAGGCTGAGGCAGGAAAATCACTTGAGCCCAGGAGTTGGAGGTTGCTGTGAGCTGTGATGCCACAGCACTCTACCTAGGGCAAACTCTTGAGGCTCTGTCTCAAAAAAAATAAAAATAAAAATAAAATAACTGGGCATTGTGGCGGATGCCTGTAGTCCCAGCTCCTTGGGAGGCTGAGGGACGAGAATCACCTGAGACGAAGTTTCAGTGAGACGAAGTTTCACTGTTGCTTAGGCTGCTCTCAAACCCCCCAGGAGTTTGAGGTTACTGTGACTTATGATGCCACAGCACTCTAACAAGGGCAACAAAGTGAAACTCTATCAAAAAAAAACAAAAAAACTCTTGGGCTCAGAATTACAGGTGTGAGCCACAGGGTTGGTTAGGAGCCCACTCCAGGCTCCATCCACCTTTTCAAAGTGAAGAATATCAAAGACTTTGGGGACACATTTTCAAAACTGTAACAGTGGCTTAGCCTGCACCTAACTGACACATTCCATCTACCAAGTCCTGGTCCAGTGTATCTTCAGAGCCATGATGCTTTTGGGGGGGGCAGGTGGACAAAGTCTCACTTTGTCATCCTCAGTAGAGTGCCCTGGCGTTACAGCTCACAGCAACCTCCAGCTCCAGGGCTTAGGCGATTCTCTTGCCTCAGCCTCCAAGTAGCTGGGACTATAGATGCCCACTATGATGCCTGGCTAGTTTTTTTCTATTTTTAGTAGAGACCGGGTCTCCCTCTTGCTCAGACTGGTCTCTGGAGCTGAGGCTATCTACCCGCCTCCCTCTCCCAGAGTGCTAGGATTAATCACTTCGCCTGACCAGTAAAAAAAAAATCACATACCAGGACAAAAGAAAAATAATTATATAATTCTTAAGTGTTGGTGCTAGAATTCCAACCAAACTCAGTCTCTTTCCACAAAACACATACAGTAGGAAAGAACCAGGATCTGGAGCTGGCCTGGTGTGAACTCTACTAAGTCTTAGTTTTCTCATCTGTAACTTTTGGGCTCATAGTAGAATCTCCCACAGAGGGTCACATGAGGGTCATTTGAAAAATACTTGGCATGTGCCTGGCAAATAAAATCCCTCTCATATTGTTAGCTATTATTGTCCTTCATCTACATCACAAAGCATCATGGCTCTGGGCGGTGCCTGTGGCTCAGTGAGTAGGGTGCTGGCACCACATACTGAGGGTGGTGGGTTCAAACCCGGCCCCGGTCAAACTGCAAGAAAAAAATAGCCAGGCGTTATGGTGGGCGCCTGTAGTCCCAGCTACTTAGGAGGCTGAGGCAAGAGAATCGCCTAAGCCCTGGAGCTGGAGGTTGCTGTGAGCTGTAACGCCAGGGCACTCTACTGAGGATGACAAAGTGAGACTTTGTCCACCTGCCCCCCCAAAAAGCATCATGGCTCTGAAGATACACTGGACCAGGACTTGGTAGATGGAATGTGTCAGTTAGGTGCAGGCTAAGCCACTGTTACAGTTTTGAAAATATGTCCACAAAGTCTTTGATATTCTTCACTTTAAAAAGGTGGATGGTGGCTCAGCACCTGTGGCTCAACGGGCTAAGGGCCAGACACGTACACCTGAATTGGCAGGTTCGAATCCAGCCTGGGCCTGCCAAACAATGACAGCTGCAACCAAAAAATGGCCGGGCGTTGTGGTGGGCGCCTGTAGTCCCAGCTACTTGGGAGGTGGAGGTGAGAGACTCACTTGAGCCCAGGAATTGGATTTTGCTGTGAGCTGTGATGCCACGCACTCTATCTAGGGTAACAGCTTGAGACTCTGTCTCAAAAATAAATAAATAAATAAAAAGGTGGATGGAGCCTGGGGTGGGCTTCTTACCAATCCTGTGGCTCACATTGTAATTCTGAGCCCAAGAGTTTTTTTTTGTTTGTTTGTTCGTTTTGATAGAGTTTCACTTTGTTGCCCTTGGTAGAGTGCTGTGGCATCATAGCTCACAGCAACCCCAAATCCTGGGCTCAGGTGATTCTCTTCCCTCAGCCTTCCAAGTAGCTGGGACTACAGGCGTCTGCCACAATAGCCAGTTATTTATTTTTATTTTATTTATTTTTTTTGAGACAGAGCCTCAGGCTGTTGCCCTGGGTAGAGTGCTGTGGCATCACAGCTCACAGCAACCTCCAACTCCTGATCACTTGTGCCCAAGAGTTTGAGGTTGCTGTGAGTTATGATTCCACTGCACTCTAACCAGGGTGACAGAGTGAGACTCTCAGTCTCAAAAAAATAAAACAAAAAACTTATGTGATTTTTGGTAAGATCCAACTTTGTTGGGTTTCAATTTTATTTCATAGAATATTAGAAAAAAATATTTTGGAGGCTCAGCATCTATAGCTCAGCTGCTAGGGCATCAGCCACATACACCAGAGCTGGCAGGTTGGAACCCAGCCCAGGCCTGTCAAACAATAATGACAACCACAATCAGGCAGCGCCTGTGGCTCATTAAGTAGGGCACCGGCCCCATATACCGAAGGTGGCAGGTTCAAACCTGGCCTCGGCAGAACTGCAAAAACAGAAAAATAGCCGGGTGTTGTGGTGGGCGCCTGTAGTCCAGCTACACAAGAGGCTGAGGCAAGAGAATTGCCTAAGCCCTAGAGCTGGAGGTTGCTGTGAGCTGTGACACCATGGCACTCTACGGAGGGCGATAAAGTGAGACTTTGTCTCTACAAAAAAAATACAACTACAACCAAAAAACATCAGGGCATTCTGGTGGGTGCCTGTATCCCCAGCTACTCAGGAGGCTGAGGCAAGAGAATCACTTAAGCCCAAGAGTTTGAGGTTATTGTAAGCTGTGACGTCACAGCACTCTACTAAGGGCGACATAGTGAGACTCTGTCTCAAAAGAAAAGAAAAATAAAAAATAAGGCTCAGCACCTGTGGATCAATGGGCTAAGGTGCCAGCCACGTACACCTGAGCTGGCAGGTTCGAATCCAGCCTGGGCCCGCCAAACAACAATGACGGCTGCAACCGAAAAAAATGGCTGGGCGTTGTGGCAGGCGCCTGTAGTCCCAGCTACTTGGGAGGCAGAGGCAGGAGACTTGCTAGAGCCCAGGAATTGGAGGTTGCTGTGAGCTGTGATGCAACGACACTCTATCCAGGGTGACAGCTTGAGGCTATGTCTCAAAAAAAAAAAAAGAAAAGAAAAAATCAGGCGGCACTGTGGCTCAAGGAGTAGGGCGCTGGCACCATATGCCGAGGGAGGTGAGTTCAAACCCAACCCTGGCCAAAAAAAAAAAAAAACAGAAAGAAAAGAAACAATCCCTTGGGGATTATGAGGAGGAATAGATGAGACCATACAAAGCAGTAACTAAGTACAAGGTGGGGCACATACGGGTGGTCCAGAAAAGATGGTTCTCTGCCTCTCCCCTCCTTTGCTTTATTCCTGAATAAAGGAAATTATTCTCACCCAGGAGATGGTTCTGCTCCAGCCTGAGCACTGGCTTCATTCCAGAAAGCCCAAGCATAGCCGGACTGTGCAGAAACCCTGGGAAAACAGGTGAACTGATGCCTGTGGCTTCCGTTTCCTCCTCTGGTGTTGAGGAAAAGAATCAGGGCATTCCCTAAAGCCTCACGTAGGGAAAAGCCCCTGGCACCATCCCAGAACTGTCCCAGCCTTTAAGAGAGAATGGATTTTCCTTCTCAGTCACAGGAGTGCTTCTTTCTTTTGTTGGACTTCCTATGTGGGTTTGGAGCTGCAGGCAGGAGAGGGAGATTGTTGCTTCACTTTCCTGAAGAACAGCAAATCAGACTCGGGGACATTGCTGGGTAGATTATAAACACCTTTTGCCAGGAGTTATTTCCATCCCCTTTACAATTCTGGTAATGAGGTGTCCAGACATGGAAAAGCCAAATCTTTTAAGAACAAAGTGAAGGGCTGAACAAAGTGAAGGGCTGGGCGCGGTGGCTCTTGCCTATTATCCTAGCACTCTAGGAGGCCAAGGAGGTGGATTGCCTGAGCTCGGAAGTTTGAGACCAGCCTGAGCAAAAGTGAGACCCCATCTCTACTAAGAATAGAAAAACTGGCTCAGCGCCTGTGGCTCAACGGGCTAAGGCGCCAGCCCAGGTCCGCCAAACAACAATGACAGCTGCAACCAAAAAAATGGCCGGGCGTTGTGGCGGGCGCCTATAGTCCCAGCTACTTGGGAGGCAGAGGCAAGAGACTCGCTTGAGCCCAGGAATTGGAGGTTGCTGTGAGCTGTGATGCCACATCACTCTACCCAAGGTGACAGCTTGAGACTCTGTATCAAAAGATAAAAATAAAAATAAAGGGCAGCACCTGTGGCTCAAAGGAGTAGGGTGCTGGCCCCATATACAAAATACCAGGTGATGGGTTCAAACCACATATACCCCATATACCAGGTGGTGGGTTCAAACCTGGCCCCGGCCAAAAACTGCAAAAAAGAAAAATAAATAAATAAATAAATAAATAAATAAATAAATAAATAAAAATAAAATAAAGTGAAGAACCTCACATACCCCGAAGACAATGAACAACTCTTAACTCCTTCAAAGAATTACATGTTTCTCCCATGAAACTGTAGGAGGTGGTGCCCATAACTCAGTGGGTAGGGCGCTGGCCACATACACCGAGGCTGGCAAGTTCAAACCTGGCCCAGGCCAGCTAAAACAACAATGACAAGTGCACTAACAACAAAAAAAAAATAGCCAGGCGTTGTGGCAGGCTCCAGTAGTCCCAGCTACTTGGGAGCCTACGGCAAGAGAATCACTTAGCCCAAGAGTTTGAGGTTGCTGTGATCTGTGATGCTATGGTTCGCTATCCAGGGCAACAGTTTGAGACAAAAAAAAGAAAGAAAAAGAAAAAGAAAAGAAAACACGTAAGAAATTAGGTGGGTTGCGGTGGCCCCAAGTGGTGATTTATAATCCCAGCACTTTGGGAGGCAGAGTCAGGAGCACTTGAGCACAAGAGTTTGAGACCAGTCTGGGCAATTTAGCAAGCACTCATCTCTAAAAAAAAAAAATAATAAAGTTAGCTAGCTGGGCATAGTGACAGACAAGTGTAGTCCCAGCTACTCAGAAAGCTGAGGTAGGAGGATAGCTGAAGCCCAGCAGTTTGAGGTTGCTGTGAGCTAGGCTGACGCTACAGCACTCTAGCCTGGGCAACAGTGAGAATCCATCTCAAAAAAAAAAAAAAAAAAAGGCTGGGCACAATGGCTCACGCCTGTAATCCTAACACTCTGGGAGGCCAAGGCAGATAGATTGCCTGAGCTCAGGAGTTTGAGACCAACCAGAGCAAGAGCAAAGTCTCTACTAAAAATAGAAAAATTAGCTGGGCATTGTGGCAGATGTCTATAGTCCCAGCTACTTAGGAAAAGGATCACTTGAGCCCAAGAGTTTGAGTTATGATGATGTCATGACACTCTACCCAGGGTGACAGAGTGAAATTTTGTCTCAAAAAGGGGGGGAGGGGCGGTGCCTGTGGCTCAGTTTTGGCCCAGCCAAACTGCAACAAAAAAAATAGCCAGGCATTGTGGCTGGCTATAGTCCCAGCTACTCGGGAGGCTGAGGCTAGAGAATCACCTAAGCCCAGGAGTTGGAGGTTGCTGTGAGCTGTGTGACGCAATGACACTCTACCTAGGGCAATAAAGTGAAACTCTGTCGTTAAAAAAAGAAAAGGGAAAAAAGGGGCGGCACCTGTGGCTCAGTGAGTAGGGCGATGGCCACACATACCAGGGGTGGTTGGTTCGACACTGGCCCCAGACAAACTGCAATAACAATAAAAAAAATAGCTGGGCATTGTGGTGGGTGCCTGTAGTCCAGGCTATTAGGAAGGTTGAGGCAAGAGAATCGCCTAAACCCAAGAGCTGGAGGTTGTTTTGAGCAGTAAGGCCACAGCTCTCTACTGAAGGCAACAAAGTGAGACTCTGTTTCTAAAACAGCAAAGTTCGTAGGCAGGTACAGACATTTCCCACACGCCCCTACAATGTACCCCTCCCACTAGAGTGGTGTATTTGTTATAATTGATGGTCCTTCATTGACACAACAAGATTACCCAAAGTCCATAGTTTACATTAAGTTTCCATGAAGGTTTGTTCTTGGTTGTATACATTTCATGGGTTTGGGCAAGTGGATAACGCCACGTATCCACTGGTCTTTTCACTGCCTTCATAGTTTGTCCTTTCCAATAAGTCGTATATTTAGAACCATACAATATATAGTTTACATGGTTTTTAAACCTCTACAGTGTACATAAAACGTGGCATGCACAAATATAAATCCCAGAAATATTTATTTCATCAGGACATGCCCTTGAAAAATCTCCTATGAGTTGTGATCATAAAGGAACAAAACTCAGGAAATCACATAATTAATTATCTCAAGAATCAGGCTCGGCGCCTGTGACTCAACCGGCTAAGGCGCCAGCCACCTACACCTGAGCTGGGGGGTTCGAATCCAGCCCGGGGGCCCGCCAGACAACAATGACGGCTGCAACCAAAAAATGGCCAGGAGTTGTGACGAGCACCTGTGGTCCCAGCTACTTGGGAGGCGGAGGCAGCAGACTCGCTTGAGCCCAGGAATTGGAGGTTGCTGTGAGCTGTGATGCTACTGCACTCTATCCAGGGTGACAGCTTGAGGCTCTGTCTCAAAAAAAAAAGAATCTATAACACATTACATTGTGCATGCAAAATGTTTAGAGATTTGGACAAGGAGTGACACCAGGCACCACACAAGTGAATTTTTTTTTATAGTCAAAGCTTTATGTATTTTTGTTTATAATTACAGTGCACAGTAATTATAAATATTTAGTATCAAACCGATGACAAGCACTATTTTGTTGAAAAGGGTTTTTTTGTTTTTGTTTTTTTTTTGCTTTTAATTTCAGCTGGCTTTTACTTTTCTTAGTTTCCTTGTTTTTTTGTTGTTGTTTTGTTTTGTTTTTTTCCATTGTCCTTCCTTCTAGCGATCGAGGGCCGGTTGCCTCCCAAATAGCTGGGATTACAGGCACTCGCCACAACGCCCAGGTGGTGTTCTTTCCTGGTGGTACAGATGGGGCATTTCTCTGGCTCACTCATGCTTATGCTGGTCTCGAACTCTGTGAACACTAGAAATCCACCTGCCTCCGGCTCCCACAGTGCTGGGATTAAAGAAATGAGCCACCATGCCTGGCCTTTTTTTTTTTTTTTTTTTTTTGAGACAGAGCCTCAAGCTGTCACCCTGGATAGAGTGCCCTGGCATCACAGCTCACAGCAACCTCCAATTGGGCTCAAGCGAGTCTTCTGCTTCCGCCTCCCAAGTAGCTGGGACTACAGGCAGCCACCACAATGCCCAGCTATGTTTTTTTTTTTTTTTTTTTTTGGTTGCAGCCATCATTGTTGTTTGGCACGCTCGGGCTGGATTCGAACCCACTCCAGTTCAGGTGTACGTGGCTGGCACCTAAGTCCGGTGAGCCACAGGCGCTGAGCCAGGTTTTGCATTTAAAAGAAAAAAATCTGTAAAACCAAAGGTACTAGGCCATAAACCAATATTAGACTTTTACAGAAAAAAATTTATATTGGGGGAAAAATCGCTAATGAGATCTCATTTCAAAACACAGCATATTTGAATTAATCAATCTGAAAACAACACCATAACTCAAGTGAATTTTTAGCTGAATCTCACAAAATGTCAGGCACCAAAGAAAAATGGCATTCCAAAGAGAAGCAATGGCATGTACAAGATCACAGTTAAGAAAGAACATATTATGTTCAAAGAATGATAACAACTGTAAAGCTTCATGACTGCTGAACAGTCTGAAGGAAGAAGAGTATTAGGAAAATTGGCCAAGCCTAGAAAGAAACACTTTGAATGCCACACTCCAGAGTTTGAACTGGATTCTATGGGCAGTGGAGGCAAGCAAAAGATATTAAGTGAAGGAAATAAATGTTCAGATTTATGTTTTAGAAAGACAGGTCTGTGGCTCGGCGCCTGTAGCTCAGTGAGTAGGGTCCTAGCCACATACACCAAGGCTGTTGGGTTCAAGTCCAGGTTGGGCCTGCTAAACAATAATGACTACTGCAACCAAAAAATAGCCAGGCGTTGTGGCAGGCACCTTATAGTCCCAGCTACTTGAGAGGCTGAGGCAAGGGAATCGCTTAAACCGGAGAGTTTGAGGTTGCTGTGAGCTGTGATGCCACAGCACTCTACCAAGGGTGACATAGTTTAAACTTTGTCTCAAAAAAACAAAAAAAGAAAGAAAAGAAAACCTATACTGACAAATAAAGTCTACTCCTTTCTGAAAAAGAAAAGAAAGGTAATTCAAAAATGGTGGATTTGAGATTTTAGATTGAAATCAGAGCACAATTTCTCTCAATAACTGCATGAGAGGCCAGGGTTGGTGGCTCACCCCTGTAATCCTAGCACTCTGGGAGGCCAAGATAGGAGGATCCTTGAATTCAAGAGTTCAAAACCTGCGGTAGGGGGTGGCGCCTGTAGCTCAGCGGCTAGGGTGCCAGTCACATATACCAGAGCTGGCGGGTTGGAATCCCAGCCCGGGCCTGCCAAACAATGACAACGCCAACAGAAAAATAGCCAGACGTTGTGGCAGGCGCCTGGAGTCCCCTACTGGGGAGGCTGAGGCAAGAGAATCGCTTAAGCCCAAGAGTTGAGGTTCCTGTGAGCTATGACGCTACAGCACTCTACTGGGGCGACAAAGTGAGACTGTGACATAAAAAAAAATAAAAAGAATTCCCTGGTGTTGGTATTTTATCACTTCAATGAACAGACTAAATAGGGAGCTTAGACGTTTCACGGGAAGATCGCGACGTTCTTACTTGTTGTGACTTCATGCACTGAATCCCAGGAGAGCAGAATACTGCTGCCTCCTACGACGTCGATGGGGCAACCGCGCTTGGCATAAAGCAGGATCGCAGCGAGTACTTTCAGCAAAAATGACAGGTGGAAAAACACACAAAAATAGAAAGAAAGGGTGCATTGTTGTGCCAAAGACAGTATTGGACAGAGAAATCAGAGATTCGATCTTTCCTTCGACTACTGTTTATTCAACACCAGTGCGGTGCTAGACCGCGAAGACACCGCGGCTCCGGTCCTGACCAAACCAGTATCTGGGTTAGATTCTGGTGCTCAGGGGCGCGGACTCTGACCCGTCATCCACCGTAAACTGCAGGCCTTAGTCCCTTGTTTGTAAAATGAGGGGGTGGCCAAAATGTGAGATGACACTAACGCCCTTTGCAGATGCCACTTTGGTGATTCGCCTGCTTTGCTCTTCTGCTACTGACCCCCCTTTCGCAGTGAACACGCGAACGCGCTGGGCGCCCCCCAGGACCGGGTCGGTACCCAGCAGAAGGGCAGAAGGGTCACCGCGCCCCAGAACCGGCTTCTCCAAGTGCTGTGGGAATGCTAAACAGTAACAGATCTGGAGGCGGAAACAATGTGGCAGCAATCGCCGCTCTGCCCGAGGCCCGCCCCCGCCTCCTCCCAGCGCCGCGGGGCTCAGCGCGTCCTCCAGTCTGGAGTTTCCCTGGCTCAGGGAAGGTGAATGCGGGCGGGAGGAGCTGGGCTGCGGGGCAAAGACGCGCCCGCCTTCCGAGGGAGGGGAGGTCCGCGAGTAATACTCGGGGGCAGGAGCAAAGCTCCTATTGGCCGGAGGACGAGTGACAGGCAGGGGGCGGGGTTTCCGGGGGGCGCGGTAAAGGGAGGGGGTGTGCGCGGCCGGGTGTCAGTTTCGGAATCTCAGCCCTCTCAGCTCCGCGTCGCAGCCCCGGAGCGGAGCCTCCTGCCAAGGCTGGTCCCTCTGCTGACCCACAGCTCGCGCCTGCCGCCCGGGCAGCCCGCCCCGCCCCGCCTTCCCCCAGCCCCCGGCCCTTCTTGCGTTTCCTCTGCGGTGCTCCGCTCCGAGGGACTTTCTGTTTGTTTCCTCCTCTTCCCTCTTTCTTGCTCTTGAAAACCAGCCTTGCCAAAGCCCCTCACTCCTCAGGGAGTTGGGCTTCTGGAGAAAGGCGACTGCGGCGCCTGCACCCGCCCTCCTGCGACCCCACCAGACAGCCGGTGCGCCCACCCCGCCTGCCTGGCACGCCGCCCGCGTTCGTTCGTCCGGGAAGCCAGCCGAGACTTCATTGATGCACCCATTCCAGTGGTGTAACGGTGAGTCCCGGGGCGGGGGGCGAGCAGACCCTAGGCCGGCAGGAGACGACGCCGGGCGAGACACAAGGTTGGACATCAGAGGGCTCGTCCTCTTTCTGGAGCCAAGTTTCTAGTGAAATGGGACGGTCGAGAAGGTGTTCTGGCTTCCAAGTGCACAGCGCGGAATTTGAAACAATCCAGGTTTAAGTCGGGGGGCTGGAAGGGCCTCTGAACGTGTGGCGGGCAAGGGGCGTGGGAGCCGAGGGGTCCCCGGCCTTTGTGTAGTGGCTCGGCTCTGCTACCTCTTTCCCCTGCCTTTGTGCGCTCAAACTCAGTTCTTTGTTGTGGTTGTTGGAGGGGAACTAAATCCGCGCTCGGGCTGGGATCTCCTAGAGGGAGCTCAAGTTCCCGGCCTGAAACTTTGCAGGCTATTTTAAATATGTATACAAAGCAACGTGCGGGCAAGGCGCTGCGGCGGCTTCCTCTCTCTTTGTTGGCTTTGCACTGGCTGCTAGCCGGGCCTTGTGTCTGTGGGCGAAGCTGCATTACAGAGTCGCTTTATTGAGTTGATAAAGCTTTGCAGATGTCCCAGCGCTCGGATGTCCCCGGGATGCAGGGCGGGCCTGGCCTCGTCTGTGCCCAGGCGGGACGAGGCTGTCTGCGGCCGAACCTTGGTGGAGACCCAACACCTCCTCCCCCCAGTCTGGGCGGCGCTGCTAAACTCGCTCATTTCACCTGAGGCTTTTTGGCATTTCAGGTCGCACTGGTTAGGCTTGAGCCTGACTCCTCACTCAAGCTACCTAAAAGGAGGGTCTTTCTGCTCGGGTCACTTAGATTCTAACCTTAGAATCAAAACCCTTAGATTCTAACATCTGCCCCCTCGTCCCCGTGGCCCTTGACTTCGTTGTTTTAACGCTTCAAGAGTTTCTGGGAGGGAGAGATGAGAAGCAGCTGGCTTTATCTCTGAGTATAGCAAGCTGGCTAGTTAGGAAAAGAAAAATCCACTCTCGAGAGCAGGCTCCTGCCAGATCTTGGATTAATTATTTCAAGAGGCTTTTGTTTTAGGGCAGAGTTTGGGCAGCATGTGTCTGAGTGTGCCCCATCCCCCTTCCCCCTTTTGCTGGTCGGATCTCATTTCCTGAAAATGAACCGAGCTGCGTGTGATAGGTGGCTTCGCGGGGGAGGGGGTGGGGGTAAGGAAGGCCGGTGCATCCCAGCATCTGGGAAAGATTCCCGTTGGCTGGGAAAGAGAAGCAGTTCCCAGATCCCCTGGTCTTTCTTGGCCAGCCCTTCTCTGACGTCATTCTTGCTCTCGGCCTGCCAGATAAGATGGGACATTCTGATGTCAAGGCGTTCTTAGGTCAGGCAGGCAATGGAACAGAGACTTGGGAGAAAAATGAGGTAGTTGTTCAGCGATACTGTCCTCTGTGTTGGGCCGCCTCCTTTCCTAAGAAGTTGTAGACTTGCTGTTTTATCTTCACTTTGCTGTGGTATCATAGCTCAGAGCAAACTCAAACTCTTAGACTCAAGTGATCTCTCACCTCAGCTCTCAAGAACCTGGAACTACAGGCGCCAGCCACAACGCCCAGCTAATTTTAGAGATGGGGTCTCACTCTTGCTCAGGCTGGGCTGGAACTCCTGAGCTCAGACAATCCCCTGGCCTTGGCCTCCCAGAGTGCTAGGATTACAGGCATGAGCCAACGTGCCAGGCCTTATCTTCACTTCTTTTTTTGAGACAGTCTCACTTTATCACCCTCAGTAGAGTGTTGTGTCGTCACAGCTCACAGCAACGTCCAATTCCTGGGCTTAGGCGATTCTCTTGCCTCAGCCTCCTGAGTAGCTGGGACTACAGGCACCAGCCACAACTCCCGGCTATTTTTTTGTTGCAGTTTGGCCTGGGCCAGGCTCGAACCCACCACCCATGGTATATGGGGCTGATGCCATTGAGCCACAGGCACCGCCCTTATCTTCACTTCTTAAAGTGACTGCAGGAATCTGTCCTTTTTTTTTTTTTTTTTTTTTTTTGAGACCAAGCCTCAAGCTGTTGCCCTTGGTAGAGTGCAGTGACATCACAGCTCACAGCAACCTCAAACTCTTTGGGCTTAAGCGATTCTCTTGCCTCAGGCTCCCAAGTAGCTGGGACTACAGGCCCCCATCCACAACCTCCCACTATTTTTTTTTTTTTTTGGTTGTAGTTGTCATTGTTTTGGCAGCTCTGGTGTATGTGGCTGGTGCCTTAGCCGCTTGAGGTACAGGCTCTGAGCCAGGAATCTGTCCTTTCACTCCAGTGAGGAAGCAACCCCGCCCCCACTCCTGGAAACTGTCTGGAGCCCCTTTTCCTGGGGTAGGTATCTTCAAGCGTTGTAGATTTTTGAGGGAAAACATACTTCACTGTCAGCTTTTCATCAACAGATGTCCATTTCTTTATTAATAATAATACAAGCAAAGGAACCATCTCCTCCTTTTTTTTTCTTTTTGGAGACAATCTCACTCTGCAGTCCAGGCTAGAGTGCCATGGTGTCAGCCTAGCTCATTGCAACCTCAAACTCCTGAGTTCCCCCCAAGTGATCTTCCTGCCTCAGCCTCCTGTGCAGCTATGACTCCAGGTGCCCACCACCACTCCTGGCTAATTTTTTTCTATTTTTAGTAGAGACACTTTTGATCGGGCTGATCTTCAACTTCTGACCTCAAGTGATTCTCCCACCCTGGCCTCCCCAGCATGAGAATTATAGGCATGAATCACCCTACCTGGAACTATCTCTTCTTGATTATGACCTCCTGACCTAAGGTCTTTATCACATGAAGTCGCAAGCTCACTGACAAAATCCTAGAGCCTCAGGGAAAGCCTTTGTGAGACAGGATAAGATAGTAGAGATCATCTGATTCAGAAGGCCTGCTGAGTACACACACACAGCCTCTACAGTAGCCTCTGCCACCACTTTTACTAGTGATACCAAATGAGAGTCTGGCTCATAAAGGGGGCATGGAGGAGCAAGGCAGATATGGAGGGAGATAATGCTCTTGTAGCATTAAATACTGCTGGGGCCTCACTGGCATTAAAGACGGTTTTCTAGAAGGGAAATCTTGAGGCCCTTATCCAGTGTGGACTGAAGGTCATCCTTCTCTAGCTGGTCTACTATGTCTTAGTGGAAAACGGATCTTCCTTGGCCAATGGAGAGCAAATATTTGAATGGGGGAGGTGGTGAAAACTACTTTATTTCTGGACAGTACCTGTGGCTCAGTGAGTAGGGCACTGGCCCCATAAACTGAGGGTGGCGGGCTTGAACCCAGCCCCGGCCAAACTGCAACAAAAAAATAGCCAGGCGTTGTGGTGGGCGCCTATAGTCCCAGCTACTCGGGAGGCTGAGGCAAGAGAATCGCCTAAGCCCCAAAGATGGAGGTTGCTGTGAGCTGTGATGCCACGGCACTCTACCAAGGGTGACAAAGAGAAACTCTGTCTCTAAAACAAAAAAAAGAGAACACTACTTTATTTCCAGCTAACTCTCTGCCTCTGCCAGGAGCCTAAAAACAATAGGCTGCTTCTTCTTGGGCACAGCAAAATTTAATAGGTAATTCTTTCTTTAATTTCAGCTTAATCAAACAGTCTTTGAGAATAGAACTTCTTTTCCTTTCTGTTTTCCCACAGTGTCTAGGTCAGGGAATAAGACAGGCCCCTCAATAAGACTTGCTGGTTGACCAGTGATCCATTAGCTGAGAGCAGATTGTAGGCAGGTTTCCCAAATGTCGGTCTCTTTTACATTGAAGTAGGAGCTTTTGCCAAGAGGACCAGGTTGTTTACAGATTATGGGGAGTTATTTATCTATAACTAGTTATTGAGAACAAACCAAACACTAGGGTGGGATAGACAATGGAGAATATGCAAAAGTTCAAGTAGGTGCCCTAAGACTGGGGGCACTCAGGCTTGTTAGGAGACACGCTCCTGTTTGTTCTCAGGATTATAGGCATGGCTCTAATCTGGTACCTCACTTCCTACAATGAAATAGTCTGTCTTCTACGGAGAACTCTCAAAGAACTCAAGCTAGACCTCCCATTTGTTTTGTGTGTTTTTAATGCTAATTTGACTTTTCTGATAGGGTGGGTTCCCATTCTAAACCCCCAGTTTAGGGCTTGTTAGAAAAAGCATGTATTGAATTGGTAGCCAGAGAGGAATTCAACAGCATCTTTGCTGAGCCTGGAGGGGAGGCTGAGTCTTGGGCATAGGCTGCCAGGGGATCCCTGCTGATGTGGAATCTGAACTTTGGAGTTTGGATGTGTTCTTCCCCCCACCCACCCCCCTCCCCCGCAGCGGTGTAGGTCAGCAGACGCACTCCAGCCAGAATTGCCACCTATGGCCTGAGCCCTGGGTGCAGACACCTGTAGAATGGTGGTTTCAGACTTCGTTGATGGTAAATAGTTCTGGCACTTCCTCATAGTCTGAAAATTGTCTGGCACTTTCCAGCACATGAGGAGAGGAAATGCAGAAGTCAAGGTGAACAGTTTAATGAGACAGTTTGCTAACTGCTACAACGAATTCTTGATGGTATTATTATTTTATTTGAAGTATTGCGAGTAGTTCAGTTTTATTCAACAAGTTTCCCATTTTGTTTCTCTATATAAACATACATGTGTATTTTAAATTTAGAACTATATGTTTTTTAGGAATCCTGGCTGTGTGGATTAGGTTTTGAAAATAGAATTTTTTTTTTTCTATTCCAGGCTCCTTTTAGTTTTGGCATGAATCATAGGACACCACCCTACCCTGCTGGGGATTACTGCCTTCTATGCAGAAGTGAACGAAAAGATTCTTCATTCTTAGAGAGTGGTATTAAGTCTGCAAGCAAACTGGCCCTTTCCATGGCTCCCAAGGGCAACAGCGTGCTGCACCTGCCGCTCTGGGTGTGCCCAGACTGCCGTAGGACCGTGGAGAAGGAGGACAGGCACAGTGGCCTTGACCAACCGGTGGTGAGTGGCTGCCAGCACAGGCAGTGCCTGCTCTCTGGCTTCTCCTCTGTGGGTTGCAGGCCGCCTAGCAGTGAGAGAAACTGATCTGCATTTGCCTTTGGGGAGAACATTCTCCTATACCATCTTCTGACCTATGTCCTACCCTCTTGGACAGTTTTCTTAGTCTTCCCAGCCACACGTGCAGGAGGTGGTAGGGTATCTGTCCCCTCCCCTTGCCTGGAAATACTTGGTCACCATGTCATGAGGGCCCACAGATTGTTTTCAGCTTTTTTAGACTGGGTTTAGGATTTCTTTGGTGATATAGTTTCCTGAAAAGCTTTACAGGCTTTTTGCATGTTTAGTTCTAGACAATTCCTTGTGCAGGTAACTCACCTGACATTCTTCCCCTGATAAAATTCTCACTTTCCTTGATCCCATGCCTCTTCTGAACAGACTCAGCCTTGAGGCCATCGGGCTTGGCTGGGAGAACCACACCTTTAATCTGATCTTTGATCTAACCAATGCTTACTGGGCTTTATTCCAAAAAGACTTGTTAGTATAGGAGTAAGTAAAGAAAGAAAAACAATAATGACAATAAAAAAATTGGGCCAGGCATGATGACTCACGCTGGTAATCCTAGCTCTCTGGGAGGTTAGGGAGTTTGATACCAGCCTGAGCAAGAGCAAGACCCTGTCTCTACTAAAATAGAAAAATTAGCTGGGCATCCTAGTGAGCGCCTGTACTCTCAGCTACTGAGGAGGCTGGGCTAGGGGGATTGCTTGAGCCCAGGAGTTTGAAGTTGCAGTGAGCTGTGACGGCACCACTGCACTGTAATCCAGGATGACAGAGTGAGACTCTGTTTCAAAAAAACCAAAAAATTTGAAAAGGCTTTCAAATCTACTATTTGGGTTCTAGAAGGAGTTGGCTTTTGCAGCCATTTTAGGCCCCTGGGGCTCTTCTCTTCACCTTGCTGCGCATAGCCAGTACTAAGAACATTCACTGCTGCTCTGTTTTCTGATATGGGACTGCTTCTGGGCTAGTGCTGCGGCCTTTTGCTGTGCTGTGGTGTGGGTGTGCACTTGCTTGCCGCCTGCCCTCCACCAGCCACTAAGCCAGTGCCCCAAATCAGTGCCATTTTCTGGAGTAGTGCTTTAATAGCTGACCTTTGGGTCTCATTGTTTATCTATATTGAAATAGAGTTCTCACTTGTCCCCCCCACCAACCCCCCACCCCCGCAGCATGCTGTCTTCCTTGCTTTGTCTCTTCCCTAGCACTTATTTCTAACATACTGTGTATTTTATTTTGTTTGGTTTTTTTGTTGTTTGTTTGTTTTTGGAGACAGGGTCTTAATGTGTTGCTCAGGCTAGAGTGCAGTGCCATCATCATAGCTGACTGCAGCCTCCAGCTCCTGGGCTCAGCAATCCTCCTACCTCTGCACAGAAACCATCCCCAGCTAATTTTTCTATTTTTGTGGAGAATGGGATCTTGCTTTTGCTCAGACTGGTCTTGAACTCCTGGGTTCAGGTAATCTTCCTGCCTCAGCCTTCTGAGTAGCTGGGACTACAAGCATGTGCTACCATACCCAGCTAACTTTTCTGTGTTTTATAGAAACAGGGTCTTGCTTTTTTTCAGGCTGGTCTTGAACTCTTGGCCTCAGGTAATCCTTCCTCAGCCTCCCAAAGCACTGGGATTGTAGTCGTGAGCCACCATGCCCAGCCACTTTTGGTTTTTTAAGGTCGAAATTTACATTATTGATTTGAGATCTTTCTTCTTTTCAGATATGAGTGTTTAATTCTATAAATTTCTATCTAACCACTCCTTTAACTCTAACCCACAGTTTTTTTTTTTTTTTCAGATTAATGTACAAAGAAGAGGGTACAAAGAATTAGGTTATGGTGTTCACACTTGTTAGGTAGAGTGTCATGTACCCTTGCATTGTGCCTACTAAGTGGGAGCATACCTATCCCCCTCCTCCTGCCCTCTTTCCCGTTTCCCCCAACTTGACTTGAGTTTTTCTTTTTAAAAAAAAGGGCCCATATTAGATTGTCTGCTGGCTTCATATTATTGTTAAGTGCATTGGATACTGGCTTTTCCATTCTTATGATACTTTACTAAAAAGACTGTGTTTCAACTCCATCCAGGTTAATACAAAAGATGTAAAGTCTCCATCTTTTTCATGGCTGGATAGTATTCCATGGTATACATGTACCACAGCTTGTTAATCCATTCCTGGGTTGGTAGGCATTAGGTTGTTCATATCTTAGCAATTGTAAATTGAGCTGCTATAATAAACAACCTAGTGTAAATGTTCTTATAATAAAATGATTTTTTTCTTCTGGGTAGTAGCCTAGTAATGGGATTGTGGGATCAAATGGAAAGTCTAATTTGAGTTCTTTAAGGATTCTCCTACTTCTTTTCAAAGATGCTATATTAGTTTGTGGTCCCACCAACAGTGTTAAGGGTGCTCCTCTCTCTCCATATCTGCGCCAGCATCTGCAGCTTTGTATCCCACACATTTTGACAGACTGTATTTTTCATTCTGTTCAAAATATTTTATACTTGCCTCCATGATGATTTAGCCTTTGACCCATTGATTATTTAAAAGTGTTTTTCTTTATTATTATTATTATTTTTTTTTTTATTGTTGGGGATTTTGTTGGGTAAAGTCCGTCTTACAATTGTGTTTTGCCCCAAAAGGTGTGGCACACACCAAGACCCCACCCCCTCGCTCTCTCCCACTCTCTGCTCTTCCTTTACTCACCCCTCCCTACTCCTTTCTCTCTTTGCTCTCCCCTTCCCCCACCCCACCATGTCATTAATTGTCATTAATTGTCCTCATATCAAAATTGAGTACATGGGATTCTTGCTTCTCCATTCTTGTAATGCTTTACTAAGAATAATGTGTTCCACTTCCATCCAGGTTAATACAAAGGCTGTAAAGTCTCCATTTTTTTTAATGGCTGAATAGTATTCTACAGTGTGTATATTCCATATACCACAGTAAAAGTGTGTTTTTAAATTTTCAAAGTTGGGGGTTATTTTTCAGATAACTCTT
>CAUYON010154080.1:0-38230 GCA_963573935.1 Arctocebus calabarensis
AGCTACTAGGGAGGCTGAGGCAAGAGAATCGCTTAAGCCCAAGAGCTGGAGGTTGCTGTGAGCAGTGTGACGCCACGGCACTCTACCCAGGGCGATAAAGTGAGACTCTGTCTCTACAAAAAAAAAAAAAAAAAAAAAGAGTTAGGACACTTCCTGACAAGGGACACCAAACCTCATAGGCATTTAGACTCCAATGCTTGAAGAAAGAGAAGAGATAGATGTTTCAGGGGCCTCACACTTTCCTCTAGATAATCTTATACATGTCCAGGTATGTCCAGAATAAGAAAAATAAATGTCGGACAGTGCCCGTGACTCAAAGAGTAGGGTGCCAGCCCCATATACCGGAGGTGGTGGGTTCAAATCTGGCCCCGGCCAAAAAACTGCAAAAAAAAAAAAAAAAAAGAAAGAAAGAAAGAAAGAAAAAGAAAAACAAATGTGCAAGCTAACTGACTTCACATCATGAGGGAAATTCTAAAAACACAATATCTGCTTAAAAAGACATATTTAGCTCTCCTTCTTTGCTACCCTCCACTAATACCTAAACATTGTCAAGACATAATTACAGGAATAGGAGAGGGAAAGAAAGGATAAAAAAAATACATAAAGGGAAAACTGTAGTAAAGGTGGGAAAAAGTGAAGGTAAATTGAGTCCTTGGCTGATATGACATAGAAATGATATGATTTGGAAAAAATAACAGAAAAATTATTAAGAAACATAAACCAATATTTAAAGGTAGGCATGTTGGTAAAAGTCATTAGCTAACATATTAAGTGCAGTGAAACAAACAAACAAAAAACCTGTCAGGTGCCATTTGCCCTAGTCTTTTCTAAAGAATTAATAAGACAAACATTTGAATGATTTAATTTCGTTTTAGCAAGAACTCATGATGAGATGTAATTACCAGTGCACTTTCCAAGAATCTTGGCCACTTTGCTGGCTTTGTTAATTTTGGTATTGAACCTGGGACTGTAATCCACAATTGCTCTCTGCCTCTGACAGGATGTACATACTTTCTTTTACAAGTTTATTGAGAACTTAAGGCAGAATTTTATGCAATGATGCAAATATGCTATACCTACACTATCCACTACTGCTATGCAGGTATTCAGCACTTGAACTATAAACAATATAATTAGGAAACTGAATCTTTAATGTTTCTTTCACTGAAAGTAATATAATTTCAGTTTAAAAGGAATTTGGCCAAATGGTTACTCTACGCACAGCACAGATTCCAGAGAATATCACGAAGGCAGCAGGATTAAGTGTTACTGATACAGGTATCAACAGCCATGCATGTCCAGCAAGATTGCCTAGACAGGTAAGAGGGCTTTGCAGGAATCCCCAAATGTGGACCATGACAAGGGATCACCTAAAAAGACAATATAAATGTAAAAGACTATATGTGGGGGGGATAACGACCAGTGATCCAGTGACAATTCAGCACAACTATGAATTCTTTAATATTACAAAAAACACTGGATAATGCCAATATGAGAGGCATGGCATCAAAGTTTCAAAACACGAAATATTCCCTTGGAATTTTTAATTTTCTGAGAAAGAAAAACCACCACAAACTTGAAGCAGGCTCTGCTTACTAAAACTAAAATGTATTACATACACTGTCTTTTTAAAAGAAAAACCAAATTAGAACAAGCACAGCAGCTCATGCCTATAATTCTAACACTCAGAGACACCAAGGCAGGTATATTGCTTGAGCTGAGGAGCTCTAGACCAGCCTGAGCAAAAGACAGATCTAGTTAGAGAAACCATTCTCTATTTTTAATAGAGAAACTGGTTGGGCGTGGTTGTGCTGGCCTGTAGTCCCAACCACTTGGGAGTCTGAGGCAAGAGGATCACTCAAGTCCCAGAGTTTGAGGTTTTTGTGAGCTGTGATGACTATCATGACACCATGGCCTTCTACCCAGGGTGACAGACTGAAACACTAGGGCTCAAACAAACAAACAAACAAACTAAAAGTTAATGATGGGAAATAAACAGCATGAAAAATGATACAGTAAAATGAAAGGGAATGAAATTTTCATCCCTTATTCATTGGATGAAAATTTGGAATCATTTCTTTATCACCATTTAACTGAAGTTCAAAGATGATAGCACTTTTTGTATAGAAAGTAACTAGATTGAGAGCAGTCTGATAATTCATACATGGCGATAATGGAATGCATTATTGTTCTTTATACAAAGATCCTCTGTCCTCGGACATTCCTTGGAAAGCACCAGAAACCCTGGCAAAGAATGAATAAGATATAAAGCCGGACTTTTACAAAGCCCAACTCATTCAGCAGATATTAATTTGGACAGAGAAATTGACAATATACACCAATTCGCAGATCACAATCACTTCGGTAATTCCAGATGTAGGGTTTAAAGCAGAGAAGAGAGTGCCACATTTGTAAATACCTAGAGTTTCCACTGCTCATGCAAGCTCTTCATCTATAGTCCCCATTTTGCATTTCCTACATTCATGATTCCTTTTAACTTGTGTTAAAAAATAGCCTTGAGAAATGTAAGAACTGATGTTCTTTTTATTTGTGCCAATTATATACTAAGAGACGCTGGAATCATTACAAGTCGTTGACATAAATTTTTTCCTTGTTTTGATTCTGTAAGAAGTGAGCCATGGTTAAGCAATGTTACTGTAGGGATTAGCCAGAATGACATTAATTTCCCATGAATGTTTTCACATTCTCCGATAAAAGATGTTATATAAAGTGATAGAGTATTGACATGCTTAATATAATTTTTATTGGGAACATTTCAATTGGTGAATGTAATGGATTACAGTACACTTTCAGGCTCATGGAAGCATTGATAAAAATGCCCAACACCATGTATTCTTCAACTGTAATTTCACAGTCATCGGTGCTTAGGAATCAAACAATTATAGTGCCTGAAATAAGAGACTAAAATTTGTATAATATTATCTTCGATCATAGTTCAAAAATAGGGTTTGTCTGTAGTCTTGCTGCACCTCTTAGACAAAGTCCTGTCAATTGTATTTATGAAAGCTAAGCCTGGTACAAACGAGAAGAATACATAAGGAGAAGCAGAACAAAGAGCAGGAAACCAGGCTACACACTCTATCCAAAACACATCGTGGTCTCACGGGCTTCAGACTCAAATAGACTTATTATTTTATGACTTAGCAACAGTCCTTCGATGCATAGAGGCATAGCCAGACAATGCCTCTGGAGGTGTGAGCCTCCCACGATTACAGGAATAAAATCATTTTGTAAGCCCACAAAAGTTTCAGTTAAGAGAGTACAAACTATGATCAAAACCTGTTTAAAATTACAACACAACAATTTAACACAGAGTTTCACATTTCCTCTTTTTTGTAGCCTTCTACCAAACATGGCATGATTGCTAGAGGCTATTTGGGAAGGCCATTTGTCATGGAAAACTTTGGGGAAAATTACTACATTATAAACCTATTAGTGAATAGAATTCCCCTGTTTTACATGCAAATGCTCAGATTCAGAATGACCAAACAGTGGTTATGAAAAGGTGGAAACATGGTCAAAATTTGGAAGTAGTAGAAAAGAGGACTGTGCTAGTGTAACCATTTTTCAGAGACCCCTAGTTTTGGAGTGTCAGAAACCAACACACTTGGAAAACATTCTGTTTTATGGGAATAATAAGTCATTATCAGAAACAAAGGTTTTCAGAGCAAGAATAGGCAGGGAATTAATGCTCCCACTCTCTGGATGCATGTGTGTTTTACTCTTTTGTCAATCCTTTCATTCTATATTAAATTGTGATTACAGAAATGGGACATGATCAATATTGCCTAGAGCTTGCCATTCAGAGACAATAACGGACTGAACGTCTGGACACTGTCTCTTTTCTCTTGTCTTTTCTCTATAAAGCTTCCCTCTCAAATCATCCACATTGATGGAGAAATGACGCACGAAATCGTTCGCAAACAATAATACTTTCTCATTTTTCTCCCATTGGTTCTCCTGCAGATTACACTGCACTCCTTCCCTTCACCCTGCCTGCGTGAGAGAAAACAAGCAAGTGGACCCAAGACTGCAGCCCGCCTCTTCTCGGCCTTCTGTAGGAAAGGCAGGAGTTGATCCAACTTAGAGCTTGAACCTGAACTAAGACAACTTCAGCCATGAGGGGAAGAGCAGGAAAGGGGAACAACCGTAACTCCCGAAGAGCCCACTCTGGGGAAGTCAACGAAAACATCATGCTGCTCCAGAGCTCACCAAACCCATGCAGGCCAAAAACCTCCTTCCTAAAAGCTCCCCACGTGTGGCTGCTAATGCACAGGAAATGTGATTAGCTGCCTGAGGAAGGCCTAGAATTACTCCCATTCTGACTAGATTACCGGGTAATTAGATTGGTAGCACTCTTCCTCGACTGTGGGCTGTCAGATTAAATCCGGCTGCCTCTCTCCAGACAACTGTCATGCACCCAAATAACAAACAGAGCCCGACGCAGGGTAGAGTTCTTCCACACGTGTCCAAAGGACCAAAGTGCTTCTTTTTCCTCAGTAATAAAACATGAAAAATGTTCAATAGACTTGAGTCTATTCAAACTGTCATTATATTTGATTAAGAAAATGTAACCAGACAAGCCTGGCCAGACAGGCTTAAATGTGTGTTGGTAAATGAAAATCCCCAGGCTCCAGGAGCCATCTTTGGGTTCCACGGAAAGGAAGGCAGCTTGTGTTATGCAAAGGGTAAGTCAGTGGTTCTGTTCTAATGCTGACTCTCCAGTCTTTTACAGCTCAAATCAAGTTCTCCAAGTATGTGAAATACGTTCTCTCAGCACTAGAGAATGTTTCTAAGAACTAAACCTCTGGACTCTCCACTGTTCACCTCTAAGATGAGGACACCCGTGCTTTACACTGTACAAGTTGCCTCCTCAGTCCTGGAAAGCATCCAGGAGGTAAAGAGAACACAGAAACCAACAGAAAAAAGGCACCAGGTTTCTGGGTTCTTACAGAGTGCCTGTAGTCTTGTATGCTCTCCCTAGTGGCAGCATTTTTTGTTAGGGAAGCCGTGGGGCACCGTTTCCTCAGCTGTGACACCCTGGTCTCCGGCAGGAGGTGGTAGAGAGAGACAGAGGGATGAAATGCTTTTAGGTGGTACACAAAAGCATACCATTTTTATTTTTATGTTGTAGATATTGCTGATTTTCTACCTATAGAAACTTTCCCCCAAAAAATCCCCCCTAGAAGATCAGTTTCAGGAAAAGTTCAACAGGCAGACGTGGCAAAAATCACAAATATAACAAAAACTGAAAGATGAGAAAGCTGGGCGTAAATGAGACAGGAGAGAGAGCAGAAAATCAGATCTGATGTTGAATCCCAGAATCTCCACTTAGAATTGCAAACTCTTGGGCAAATTCATTCACTTCTTCTAGGCTCAGGATCCACTTCACCGGTAGACATGCACATTGTATACCCTTTCTGACCACAGACCATTGTAAAATATCATCAGAGAGCCTGTCACAGTGTACACATGCCATAACTGGAAGTAGTTATTGTTTTTAACAAGTGAAACTGGAATGTTACATCGCCTCATAAAAGGTTCAAGAAATGTCAGTTCCCTTTCTGTAGAACTTCTCAAATATCCCTGCTTTTTGGATCCCACTCCCTTCAGAGGACAGCTTCAAGAAAAATAGCTCAGCTGCTAATGTTTACTGTGCATCTCCGAGGCCCCCAGAGGGGCCGTGAAAATTTCACTGGGCCTCTGCTCATCAGGACACCACCAACTTGTGTCCAGTCTTTATACGCCTTTCCTCACACCCTCTAACTGCCTTGAGGAGGCGCTCAACAAATGTTATTTCAGTGAATGTGGTAATTTAAAAACCAATAAAATATTCTTTTAAATATGCCAGTATTTCCATAATATGTTTGCAAAAGAAAAAAAAGTGGCAATTTTTTAACATAATGAAATAAGCCAAAAAATTTAAAAAGCATTGCTAATTTTTATTTTAAAGAAAATTGAATTTTTATTTTTATTTATTTATTTGTTTTTGAGGTAAGAGTCTTATTTTGTCTCCCAGGTAAAGTGAAATGGCATAACTGGCAACCACCTCAAACTCTTGGGCTCAAGAGATTCTCTTTCCAAAGCCTGTTGAGCAGCTGGGCCCATAATTGGTGCCCACGACAATTCTTGGCTAAATTTTCTATTTTAGTAGAGACGGGGTCTTGTTTTTGCTCAGGCTGGTCTCAAATTCCTGAGCTCAAACATCTGTCCACCTTGGCCTCCTAGAGTGCTAGGATTACAGGTGTGACCCACCATGCTTGGCCTTACGTATTGTTTAAAGAGTGTTTCATACAATAGTAAAAATGATAATTGATACAAATTTTCCAGAAGGAAGTTGAGCAATATAAAAACATGTATCAAATATACACGATTAAAAAATGTCATTTGGCTTAGTAATCCCAACTTTAGAAATTAATGCTAAAGTAATAATCATGGGCATGTACACATAACTTAGTTACAGAGACGGTCAAGGTCAATGTAGCTGGCTTTTTGAAATGTAAATTATTTGAAAACAACTGTCACGTTCAACAACATTCCATGATGCTTCTGTACAAATGGAAAAGCACATTGCCTCTGAAAATGCCGTTTTGGGAAAATGTTTAAGAATAGAGAAAAGTAGTTCATGTGTAGTTTAACAATAAGACAAAAATACAATATGTATGAGGAGGTTCATTTTTTCACTTTAATTGAAGCAAAGAAGGAAGATGAAAAGAGCCCAGAAAGATAGTACTGTTTGCCTTGGAGGTGAAAAGAGAGATGCTTTTTATTTCTTTTGCAATGCTTTCATCCTGAACGAATACAAACCACAGATAATTTATTTTCTACAAGTGGCCAAAGCCTACACTAAGTTTGTGATATTTGTTATCATGTAATCCTCACAAAAGCCCAATGAAGTAGGAAACTTCAGTATCCCCATTTCCTCGGGGTAAACACAGCTGGAGAAGAGGTCACACAGGCCTAACAGGTGGGGGCAGCCATCCAACTCAGTTTATCCTACAGCAGAAACTGAATCTTTCAGGGTTACAAACTGTTTTATAAGTATTTTTCTGTATGTAGGGAAAAAACTATTTTTAAAAGAAAATACAGAGCCAATAGTGAGTATTTATTGATAGCAAAAAGAATTGTGCAGATGAATTTAAAATCATTAAAATGGAATCTGCATGATCCAATAGTTCAGTGTAAATCATTTTGTGTAACACTTCATCATTCAAGAACCGAGAGACTTTGTTTTGTTTACAATAAGCGAGCCAATAAATGGCTTTCTAATGTTAGCTCTTGGCCCTATAGAATTTTAAATTGAGTATTAAACTTTGCTTATCTCCTATCAAGTTTAGACTTCTTTTGTTGAAAACATATGAAAATGATCTTTATTTCCCCGAAGTTTAATCATTTTTTCTTTTGTTATAGCGTAAACCGTACCTAGTCTCCAAGTTAAACTTTCTCCCTTTTACCCATTCTTCTTCAGGTGTTTCTGATGTCTGTGGGTGTGTGGGTTTGTGGGTGTATGGGTGTGTGTGTAACCAAATGTCAACTGCATGAGAATACCCAGGTCTTTCAGATTTCTGAGGTCACATTAAAATATTTGGGGAAATACTTGAGATGGCTACCCATCTGTATACCCTCCTATGTCATTCTGATTCTGGCCACTTTCTTCAGCCTGTATGTGGAAGATATCCGTGGCTTTTCTCCTCAGCCCTCCCAGAGCATGCTTACTGAAGTTTAGGGCACAGGAGGGGATTATGTCACAGTTCAGACAACACTGAATAGCAAATAATTTACATTTTCAAAGTAACATCCTTTTATATATGTTGCTTGATTAATACCATCATCTGACTATCTCATTGGACTGTTACTCATTTTTCTCCTTAAGCTCTCGCTTAGTCTCTGTTTCTTTTCCTTTTAAATATATCTGTTCTCATTCCCAGAGATACCCAGGGAACTAAATATTCTTGCCACTTTCTTGCTATCCTTACAGTCACGCTTTGTCTCAAACTCGTCCTTCTCTCAGACAGACATTGGGCTTCTCCATTCATATGAAGGTGTTTTCCTGAACAAATACAGGACTTCCAAAGCCAGATTTTTTATTCTGATCATGCTGTGTGTGTGTGTTTATGTTTATACGTTTATATTTTGGCATCAAATTTTTATCGTGAATATTTCCTCTTTTTAGTACAAATACTTTGGAAGGAGAATATCATGGCTCAATAAAATTCAACCTTGCAGATGTAATAGTGAGATGTTTCCAAAGTTTGCAAAATGATGAGTACCACCAGGGGTGTTTTTATTTGGTAGGTCCAAGATAGAACATAGAAATCTGTACTTTGTAGTAAATGTTTTTAAAAGGTCTTTCCTGGACATAACCATTTCCTTTCCTTCAGATGTGAAGGTCACTTCTAACATTTCTAACTTTTTGCATAAGTACATAAATACTACCAAATTTTGGAGCCTTTCATTAAGAGATAAAGATAAATAACTTGGAAATTCAGCAAGAAGTAGACCACCTAAACATGCCCAAAGTCTCACCCAATCTTCTTTCCCCAAGTTAAAATGATGCTTGTATGCTGTTATAAGTAAATTGGAGTAAATAACTTGTAAACTTGGAGGGAAACCTTCTAGACTTCAAAATAAAAGATGATGAAGAAAACTTTTAAGTCTTAAGGAAGCAATCATGATGATTCCTACTTTTAGCACATATAGGAATTACGAAGGATTTTCCAATTATTCGAACACATAAATGTGTTTTTATTTTACACTGATATGCATTATGAACATTTTAAGTTTGAAGCAATGTCTGATAAACAACAAAACTTTGGTTAATTTGTAACATGTAACACAAATAACCAAATAGTCTAGAGCTCAGAATAGATCTAATTTGGTAATTTCTAAAGAATAGCACATATTTTGACCTTTCCTACAATACTTCAAGTCAAGAAATGTCTATGATGACTTTTTGGAGTGGAAGAAAACATGGGATATATTGGTCTTTCTTTTCCTTGAAGATCTTTGCAGACTTCAAATGCTTCAAAAACATTTACTTAAAAAAAATGGAATATTTCAGGATTGAGGCTATGTTTTAGTAGTTCCAAGATGAGATAAGAATTGGGAATTATACGCCAAATAGTGACCATGAAACAGCCATGAACAGTTTATGAGTGTGCTGGGCAACAGAAGACAGGGACAAATCAACTATCAAGTAATTTTGCAACTGTGAGGGAAAATCTTGTAAGCCACATGATCCAGAGAGATTAAATCAAATTCTCAGGTGGAGATCAGAATATTAAAAGTTATAAGTTACAGCCTTGGTGGATTAATGATTTTAAATGCCTATCTATCATGTATTAAAGAGATACTCATCATCTCTTGCTGACTTAAATTGAATTTCAATATACATCTTTACTCCAGAAGGGTGAGATCCCTCATAACCTGGTCCTGGAAGATTTTTTCCAAAAATCTACCACAATGAAAATTGTTTGCTTTTTTCAAACCTCAGTTACCTTAAAATTGTGTTTTAGGCTCTTACATCTTTTTGTTTGGTGGGGATGGAGTAGAGACTTAATCAACACATTCTCATATTGTTTAACACACTCACATATATGTTGACCTAAATGATATCCTAAAATAAAGCTAGTTCTTCACTCAGTGCCTGTAGCTCAGTGGTTAGGGCGCCAGCCACATACACTGAGGCTGACAGGATCAAATCTAGCCCTAGCTCTGCCAAACAGCACTGAGAACTATAACATAAAAAATAGGCAGGTGTTGCGGTGGGCACCTATAGTCCCAGCTACTTGGGAGGCTGAGCCAAAAGAATCACTTAAGCCCAAAAGTTTAAGGTTGCTGATGCCACAGCGCTCTACCCAGGGCACAACTTGAGACTCTATCTCAAAATAAATAAATAAATATAAACATAAATACATACATACACAAAGCTAGCGCTTTAATGAAAGGTATCCTTCACAACCCTTGTTTCTCCTAAATGGAATGAATGAAAGATGGATAGATATGTTTCCCCAGTGGCAAAGAACAAAGATGGTCATCAAACTATAATCAGTGGCTTCTTAGGGGCCTTTTAATACATACAGAGTTTGAATGTTTGGTAGCCTTTATTGCTTTTAAAACTGTTATTCTCATTATATAAACAGAGAAATGGTCTATCTCAGTGCCCATGTTGTTATGGATACTAAATATTTTATAAATATGCCCTGGTAATAAATAATCCTTAATGAGAAAGGAAGGGCTTGCAAAGATAATACATCCTAAACTTAGTGATTTTAGTCTAAGATTCATCATGATCCTGTTCATACAGAATAGTACCTCTTAAATTTGCTTGATGATCAAAACAACTTGAGATGTGTGTTTAAAAGACAGAAACATAGGCATCACCCAGGCCTTAACCTCCAATAGAAGAATCTTTTTTTTTTTTTTTTTTGTAGAGACAGAGTTTCACTTTATCGCCCTGGGTAGAGTGCCATGGCGTCACTCTGCTCACAGCAACCTCCAGCTCTTGGGCTTAAGCGATTCTCTTGCCTCAGCCTCCCTAGTAGCTGGGACTACAGGCGCCCACCACACAATAGAAGAATCTTAAACTCTACATTATAATATGGACACTTCTCTTACAAACAGGTAATCATGGAAACACTGCTTTATAACAAACATTGCAGCTCTGAAAAGGTTGCGTTTGAGGAAGGCATAATGAGGTAGAATCTTCGATTTCTCCTAAACCCCCCTGAACCAAATTAATTTGGCTGCTATGCCTCTGGGGGGAGGTGGTGAGTAACACATCACTGAGATTTCTGGAAAATTTAGTTTTAATCTCTGGAAACCTAAACTCACTGAGAAATCCATCCAGAAACAGAGCTCTTGCTTGCTGCCTTTATTTGCACAGACACCAACAGGAAACAGCAGTCCCCAGGGATGTCAATCTGGCGTCTCATCAGATCAGCAAATTAAGTAGAAATAAACCGACAAATGAACAACAAGAAAAAAAAATCAAAAGTGCTGCTTCCTGCTGAAACAAACTTTGAGCGTCATCATTGCAAATGAAAGTGCAGGATTCTCCTGTGCGAGAAACTTTCTCCAACCTTGTTAGGAGCTTATAGGCTGCTAACAACCTGGGCCTGAAATTGGAAACAGTTACATTTTACACAGACACATGATATATTGCCCCATGCTTAGTTAAAATGACCCATTTGCTGCTTTACATAATTTAGACAAACAATTGCCTCCTCTTTCTATATGGATAAATCTTTTATTCTTTGTTCAACTAGTTATTTTACTCATTAAAGAAAATGAAACCTAATGAAAATGGGCTCCATGTACCTATTTGGAAAATCTCCTCTATGATAAAAAATACTGAAGTAAGTAACTATACCTTCATTTACCAGGGGAAGTCCTGCTGTGCAAATACACTTATACCTGAGGTGACTCTAGATGGGTAGTATTTTCAACACAAATGCTCGTACAAAATATCTTTGCTGCTAATAGTCTAACAACTGGAAACCCACTAACTTCTTTAAATTTCATGTCCAGGAGGAAAACTTACTGAGCATCCTTCATCCAAAAGTCAACACAAGACGAAGTGACGACGTGATTATAGACCCTGCCCCCCCAACCCACCACTCACATGCACATCAATGGCTCAGTGACAGTGATCACTTAGTAGTGTCAGTGTGTCTGATCTCCTTTAGGAAAGTTTTTATTTGTACTTTACAACTATAATTAACTTCAAAAGATACTGGCAATTCTCATTACTAAGTTAAAAAGCAGCCAACTTTGAGCTGGAGTCATTGCTAATTAATTCTGTCTTACAAGGCCACACTGGGTCATTTCCTGAGCTGATGGCAATAAATAGTCCTCATTCTCATATAAAAATGAAGTGAGTATAGTAATGCTTTTCTGATCAAAATAATCAAAAGTGAGCAAGACCCAATCTCAGGGTAAACCATGGGCAATTTTATACCATCTGTGGTAGAAATTATCTACACAGTGCACAAGGCATATTATTCCCTGTTTCTTAACTGGAAAAAAAAAAGAGAAAAACCTCATTTTCTTGATGGTAGTAGCATCAGAACCTTCCTAATACTTGAATTTCTCAGAATCTCTTATAGCTAAGTTGGCCACATGATGTTGTAATAGAATTTATCAGTTCTGCTTTCTAGCTATAGGCACTGCTTCCTTCCCTGCTTGATTCTTTTCTCCTGCCCAGAGTGCAGATTGGAGATTTAGGATAAATGAGCTTGGGGGGAAAAAGCTGAGATATATAGTTGATGAGGATTATACCTTAAAACGATCATACCTTAAAAGTACTAGACTCTAAGTTTTAAGAGGATGTATGTTGTTCAATGCCTTGAGCATAGCTGACACTAATCCAAAAGCTTAAATCTGTTACATGAATGAATACATTAATTAATGAATAAAGCATATGGCAGGAGTGAAGTGAAGGGGTGAAGAGCGTAAGGAGAGAGTCACAGTGATATTAGAGATTCTTCAACTCAGCCCTTATAGTTCATTATAAGGATGTGGCGTTTACCAGCAGTGAGATAAGGTTTCATTGCATTTATGTGTGTGTGTGTGTGTTTGTTTTTTTTTTTTTTTAGCTGGGGCTGTGTTTGAACCCACCACCTCCAGCATATGGGGCCTGCGCCCTACTCCTTTGAGCCACAGGTGCTGCCTCCATTGCATTTTTTTTTTCTTTTTGCAGTTGAGGGCCATGAACTTTGACCCAACAGTTTAAAAGGAGCTCTATGTCTTCTTGAGAACAGATAGAAAGGAGGAGGGATAGAAGCCAAGAAAATAAGCAGGATGAAAGCTGATGAGGGCTTAGGCCACAATTTTATCTGTGGAGAAGGTGAGAAGTGGTCAGATCCAAATAGATTTTGATGTTTAGGAATATGAAGATTTTAATGGATTAGGAGGAGATTATGAGCATTAAGGATGAATTAAAGATATCTTCAAAGCAACTAATAGGATGGAGTTGCCATCATCCCAGACGGGGAGGGTCAGGAGTGCAGTTCGAGTATTTGGACTCTGAAATGTTTAAAAGAAACCAAGCACAGATGTTAAGTAGGCAAGGGTATTCACATAACTGGATTTTTAGACAGAAGTTTGATGTGGAAACATAATTCCTGGAAGTCAATGGCACACAGATAATATTTAAAGCCAGAAAACTGAATGATATTACTAATATAGTGAATATAGAAACATCTGAAGATTCTAAAATTCTGAGACCATGGATCAAATAGATGATCAATAAAACTTATCTGGTAGTGATTTATAAGCTTACCAGAAAGTTACACCAACTAGAAGCAGCAATATTGGTTAGATAGGGCTGCAGTAACCCAGGCCCGACTGGAAGAAGGCCAGGGCTCGTGTGCTTCTAGGGGCTTGATGCAGAGATGTGGTTGATAAGTAGAACATCAAGAGTGCAGAGGAAATGGTGGTGTCTTGGAAGAAAATGTATTTTTCTAATCTAAATTAATATGGAGTGTTAGAAAAAACTTATCATCTTAGTTAGGGTTCCCCCAGAAATAGACCCTGAGATGAGGATTTTAAGTACTAATAGTTTATTTGGGAGGTGATTCTGGCAAACCCCTAAAGGGAGAGTAAGCCAGGAAAACAAGGAACTTAGTTAAGAGTATGTATTAAATGAGGGCCACTGTGGGAAACTAGGGACTTCTGAGACCCAGTAAAAAACACCTGCCTTAGATTTAATCTAAAGAAGGGGGATTAATTTACCTACTCCCGGTTGGTTAATGACTGAGGGCTGCTGTTTCCCGAACAAAAAGTGTGTAGGCTAACAGGTACAATGAACACTATTTGGGTGATGGGTATTATAAAAGCTATCCAAAAATATTTATACCACTTTCATATTTTGAAATTGAAAGAAAAAGTCTATAGGTAGAGTCTCCTGTTTGTAGAAAGCTGCTTTCCACGTAAAGCAATAAAAGAAAAGTAAATTAGACTGAACCACCCACAGAACCTGCTATCACTAACTTGTAGGAGAAGGTAAATTTGGTTTGTGGAAATAGTCCATGATCTTGCTTGTCTGTGATAAATGTGTCCATATGAACACAGCATATCAAAGCAATTCCAATACGATAAATGTGTCCATATTAACACTACGTATTAAAGCAATTCCAATTTCTGCATATGAAAGCAATTCCAATCATGGGCCACAACGTCACACTATCAAATGTTAGGTAGTGAGAGAAACCTCTCAAGGCAGATCAGTGCCAAGGAGAGAATGTATCTTTTCCCATCTCTTCTATACTGACAACACCTAGAATAATACTAAAATGCTGCTGGTGGACAATAAATGCCTATTAGAGCATTTAACCAAATTATTTGGTGATATACACATCTTCCCTTGACAGAGGAAACACATATTAAAACGTTTCTATAAAAATTTTAATGGATATTAGTTCTTTAATTTGCTCCATTTTGCCAAATGAGTTTTTAGAATGAAAAATGAAATTATTGAGTAGTATTACTTAAATGGAGTCTTTGCATGATCAGAGCTATTCATCTTCCACTGATAACATGTGGGATGAAAGTCAGAAACCAGGGTGTCCAACATCAATCCACCCAGGAAATGAGACAAAAGCATAAGCTGATCTTTGGTATGGGTATAGCAACATGGCAGGAGTCCTAGGTATTTGTCTGTGGATTCCTTTCTCTTTTCTCTTTCTGAGAAACTGAGCTGGTAAAGAATTTTCCCTTTACTTACACTCTGTGCTGGGGTCTAAGGCTAAAGGCACTTTTTAGGTTTCTACCATTAGCCAAACCAGTAGATACCCAAGAAAGAACAACTTGGGAGCCCCCAAACACCCTTTGATGTTTAAAATATGGAGCACAATTAAGTAGATAGGATTCAGATGCCCAAGATAGCTGTAAACTTCCATTTAGCACTAACTTTGAACTCTGGATTCAAAAATACAAGTTCATGAAATAGTTATATTATGCTATGTAAACACACTATGATATGCCCATCTTAGGATGTTTGTAAGAGGGACTTTTTACAACAAATACAATCAGTATAACATGGTTTCTTGTACCCTCAATGAATCCCCAACAATGAAAAAAAAAAGAATTCTTAATTAAAAATGAATGTCTAGGCTGGGCGTGATGGTTCATGATTCATGCCTCTAATCCTAGCACTCTGGGAGGCTGAGGCTGGTGGATTGCCTGATCTCTCAGTTTCAAGACCAGCCTGAGCAAGAGTGAGACCTCGCCTCTGAAAATAGCCAGGCACTGTGGCGGGCGCTTGTACTCTCAGCTACTCAGGAGGCTGAGGCAAGAGAACTGCTTGAGCCCAAGAGTTTGAGATTGCTGTGAGCTGTGACGCCATGGCACTCTACTGAGGGTGACAACATGAGACTCTGTCTCAAAAATAAATACACAAATAAATAAAATTCATGGCAAACTACATAGTTCATATTGGATAAATCACAAAGCAAGGCCATCTAAACTATAACAATAAAAATCTGAAGGCTATATGGAGATATAAGGCCCTATGCCTTTTTATTTTCCTGTTATCGTCCAATTGCATTTTCCCCATAGCACAAACAATTCCCTTGAGAAGGTTTTCCATAGCTTAGGCAAGGAATTGAAATCAGTGTGTATTTCCAAAATTTGACCATGAGTTTTAATCACGAAGCTGATTTTTAAAAAAATTTCTTCCATCTTACCTGTTGTAATTTTTAGACAAGCATACAAACATTTCATTGTTTCCTGAGTATTGATACATAGTAATGTAATGTAGAGGTTAAAGCAGCTATGGATAAATGAGTATCACGTATTTGGAACAAAAAGCCGAAGCTCAGCTAATGCTTCAGCATGATGGGCACAGTCCCAACCCAGAACTCATTACCGTGGAACATCTTTAAATGTTATTTATAGGAATACAGTATAAGACTTGCTTGCAGATCTTTATAAAATTCCTTTTAGGACACAGTAAACCTCATTAGAATAAAAATAAAAAATATTTAGTTACATGTCAGTTACTCTAAAAAAAATGTGCCAAGAGACACTATAGAAGGAATTGGAAAATAAGCAGAGGAAAGATACTCAGTGTCTTGTTCTTATACTGTCCAAAGAAAATCTCTTAAATTACTGCTGGGAATAATGCATACAAAGATCTATTCTTTGCTTATTACATTTTATACATTCATAAATCTCATTTCAGAGAGGTTGCCTCTGGTTTTTTTTAAACATCACAAAGACCCATCTAGTCAATCCTCCTGGGATTCAGACAGCAAAATGCTATTTACAACACTGAGAATATGCTAAGCCACCAGGAAATGCACTTTATGATTACTGTCAAAACACCACCCACACAAATAAGAGAGGGATAGGATTCCTATGTCCCAAGGTACGTAAATACCCAAATGTCTAGCAGCTCTTAGTTTTTCATTTTTTTTTTAGAGACAGAGTCTCACTTTATCGCCCTTAGTAGAGTGCCGTGGTGTCACACAGCCCACAGCAACCTCCAACTCCTGGGCTTAGGCAAGTCTCTTGCCTCAGTCTCTTGAGTAGCTGGGACCATAGGCGCCCACCACAATGCCCGGCTATTTTTCTGTTTTTTGCAGTTCAGCCGAGGCCGAGTTTGAACCTGCCACCTTCGGTATATGGGGCCGGCACCCTATTCGCTGAGCACAGGCACCGCCCCAGCTCTTAGTTTTGAAATGAAAGAATTTAAAATTGTCTAGTATGTCAATT
This sequence comes from Arctocebus calabarensis, assembly GCA_963573935.1. Taxonomy (NCBI): domain Eukaryota; kingdom Metazoa; phylum Chordata; class Mammalia; order Primates; family Lorisidae; genus Arctocebus; species Arctocebus calabarensis. The sequence continues at coordinate 16,738 of CAUYON010154080.1, forward strand.
AAAAAAAAAAGCTTGTCGTTGTTAAGCAATAAGTCTTAAATAACTATAAACATATTCAGTTGCAAATGCTCAGTCCGTTTGTACTTCTCTCACTATTTTTTCTTGTAACTATAAAAACCAGAAAACAATAAAGCATCATATTTAAAGTATAGTTATAAGCGGTATAATAATACATGTGATGTGTCTTTTGACACCAAAATGTCAAAGACACATCACAGGTATTGTGGTGACTCCATAAGATTATAATAGAGCGGAACATTTTCCCTTGTTTAGTGACATCTTGATGATCATGACCCTGTAAAGACTAGGCTAACATGTGTTTTTGCCTCAGTTTGGTATAAAAGTTAAAAAAAATAAAAACTTGAAATAATAACAAAAAGCTTATAGAATAAAAATTAAAAGAAGGGAAATGCTTTTGTACAGGTGTAGCTATACAATGGGTTTACATTTTAAGGCCAATGCTATTACAAAAGAGTCAAAAAGTTTAAAAGAAGTTTGTAAAGTATAAAAGTTACAGTAAACTAAGGTAAATTTATGACCAAAGAAACAGGGCAGCTTTGTGTCCTGCAAGCTTCAGTCTTGGGAAGTGCCCTCCACAATTGTGTTAGGTAGATAGTCAGAACACTGGCTCTCCTGCTGGACAGAGGGCAGCACACCCAACTTGGTGCCCCACCTTGGTCCCGCCCTGAACTTGGGGAGGAGAGAATACCCTACCCATCTTCCAGTCGGAACTTAGTGCACCAACTGCAAAAGAGTGCAGAGGGCTCCCCAACTGCAGACCAAACAGCACAGGTACAATGTGGGGTGGAAGGTAACCTAGAACAACCTCAAGGCTAATTACCATGTCACCTTCAATCTACGTTGTGGTTCACCCTCACCTCTCACTTCCTCTCTACCCCCTGCCCCAGAAGTGGGTTTCCAACTTTCAGAGAGGCTCCTGGGAGGTGTGCATGCACAGCACGACTCAGGTCATATAACTCCCAAGTGTCCATCAAAGTGGTTCCTTGATAACCTCTGAACTACAGGGAGAGTCCAGTCCAGACACTATAAAACACGACCCCAGACCATATCCAAGACCTTTGTATCACAACAAGGTGCACATTTGTCATCGGTGACAAACGAATCTTGCTCTAACTCTGTGACCTTGTATTTGCTCCTGCTCTGTAAACCTATCTTATCCTCCTCAACAAACTTCATCTCACGCTCGCCTTGCTTTTGATGACTTTCATCATCTTTAACCAAGAGCACATCAAGAACAAAGAACGAGGTTGCTGAACCTGACAGTTTTTTATCTTTTATTCCATATTTTTACTGTATCATTTTTATGTTTAAACACACAACTACTTACCATGGTGTTAAAATTGCCTACGCTACTCATTATAGTAACGTTCTTTTACTGTTTTCCTGCTAAGACCATTAAGGAAGTTGGCAAATAAGAAAACAAGTGATTTAATGCAGAACAAAGATAATTCCACATCAAAATTGTTATATTTCATACTGAGCATTTAAATGGTCAATGATGATGAGAGAGTTGCTAACTGAATCCTCTGTGCCTACATCAATGCAAAATTTGGTTAATATGGAATCTCACTCTAACAGAATCACATTGGGGAAAAAAAAAAAACTCATCAAATCACATTCCTAGGCTCTGAACTGAAGTGGCTCTACTGAGAAATTTAGAAGGCACCAATCTATAAAGTAAAGAAAGTGTCTAATTTAACAGCCATTTGATTGCAAGGAGCCCTGTGAACAGACTTTACACTGGCCAGTTCGCCCTTCTGGGTGGTTCGTGAGAAACATGAATCTGTCTCTTGTTCCTCTTTGTGGCTAGAGTGTTTCCCTGGGAGTGAGAGTCAGAATCAGCAGATAATTGTTTCTAGCTTACCATTCACACACAGTAAAGAAGTTTTGAAAAGTTAACCTTGCCTCTCCTCCCCTTTTAGGTTTAATTTGCACAGATCATTAGCAAATGAAAGGTACTCTGCAAACAGAACAAAATAGGTTTTCAGATAGACAAATAGTGATTTACAAAGACTAGAAAAAATGCTTAAACTGGGCTATTCATGGCAGAAAATCTCATTATAAACAAATCAATAAGCACCAGTGAGGGGGGACAAGTGTGATTATTTTGGTTACTGTCAACTTTTGGTGTAGTGGGAGTCTGGTGAGTAACTTACAGGGCGTCAGTATGTCTTATTAAAGAAAAGTAATACTATTCTAAAACTATTGCAAAAATATCCTCTTCTATTTATAGAATGCTATCAAAATCTTCCATGGCCATTAGAACCTCATTTCTCCTGGGACTGAGCTATCAGGTTACCTCAATAACATTTACCGTTGATAACACTTTATCTGACTCAGACCCTAAAGAGAACAAAGAGAAGTAGTGAGAGATGCTGGAGATAAAGTGATTGAAACAAAATCTGTACATGTCCAGAGACGGACGGTGTGAACAAATAGAGTTCAGCAAAGTAATTATGCATCCCTTTGTCATGGCGCAGTGGAAAGCTGTAAAGTACAGCCTCAAGGATGGTTTTCACTTTTATGTGATCTTGTATATCTACCTTATTCAAAATCAGTTTTATTTATTGTCTTTATAATAATGGATATAGGCAATTAGTAGACATAGAAAAAGTTCTGACTTTATGACTCACTCTATCACTTAACACCAACTTAACACCTTTTACAAATACCTATGTTTTCCTGAGCATTAGAAAATATTATGCCCTGAGATTAGAATTTTTTGTAAAAAAGCACTTCTCTGCTGTGGAATGAAAAATGATAGAGAGCTCTGTGGGAAGAGTGAAATGATAGTTTAGAAATTAATCCTAAAATAATACTTTCTCCTAATCATTCTGCTGTCCACATTCTGATATCCCCACTGGTACGAAATAGTCAAATGATAAGTTGGTCTAAAGTAAATTCTTGTTTCATTAACTTAAAAAAGCTTTTCCATTAACTTAAAAAAGCTTTTTTTAAAAAAAGCATCATTGTTTTCCTGTGTTTAAGAAATTGGCTGAGCATAAGGCTCACCAAGAGCAATAATAATAAATTAGATTTCCAAGTCTTACCCTTGAGTATTTGGATTTAAGGCCTGGGGTGGAGCTTAAAAATTATATTTGTAGGGAGGTGTTGCCTGTGGCTCAAGGAGTAGGGCGCCTGCCCCATATGCCGGAGGTGGTGGATTGAAACCCAGCCCTGGCCAAAAAAATTATATTTGTAATCATAAATGCCAGGGATGATATATATGATTAAGCCAATTTCTTTACTGTAGTGATATGACTTAGAAAGAAGTCCAGAATCCTCTCTAGATGATTTCCTTTCAATTTGTACTGATTTTTGTAACAGTCAACAAAAGTTTACTGAATTTCCTATGTATGGCAGCACTATAGTAGACACTGGCCGACCATGACATTGAATTTGTCCCAGAACTTACTCCCAGACTGTTCATTGTCTGTTATTGGAATGATAAAAATATAGAGCACAATAAAACACCTGGGAAAGAATGGTGATAACAACCATTTCTCCCAAATTCTCCGAACTTGAACAGCACCTGTTAGTGACTATGATGATGTCATTTACCAGCTCTTCTACCCTAAGAGTCAAAAGAAAAAAACAAATGGGACTTACTGTAAGGAGTACTTTACATTTCATGAAAGGGACTAGAGCCTATTTCTTGCATATGAGACACTTTTCCAGATTCTTCATAAAAAGCTGACATGATGGAGGAAACAACAGAAATCAAAATGAAAAGTAACCACGGCAGCCAGTGGCTACCAAGTTTCAGCCACCGCGGAAGAAACCATATATTGGTATCTGGTTTCTGACTTCCTATCTTTTTCTGTTTCACAAAGATAAGAAGCTGTGATTTCCTGTGACAATTTGTGAATTCAATAGAAAATGAACACCCTGAATGATAATGCTAATCCTTCCCTTTTAATTTTCAAGACTTGTACTGGAGGTTATTAGCACTTACATTGAGACACACATGTTAAATAGAATAGATAGCCTTGTCGGGTCAACTGTACTTTAAGCCCTGGTTTAGTCTCTCAGTTAACATTTGCTTAAAAATTGGCCTGAAAAAGAGAGAAGAAGAAAAATTATTATCAATTCTTGACCAGCTACTGATTCATCATTTGGTCTTAGCCAAAATTCAAATTCTCGATAGGAAGAAGCAATAACAGCTCACAGCAAAGTTACAGTAGAACAAACCAAAGCACAGAGAGGTTACATCATTTGCTCTCATTAAAATAGCTTGTGAGTAGAATAATCTGAACTCAGCTCTGTCTGGCCCTGACATCTCTATATTTTTCACTCTGAATTCCTTCAAGCCTTTTAACACAGAAAGTAGACAACTGCAATCATCGAGATGTGAATTACTTATTTGTTCAATTTTAAAATACACATGGTTTTCACAATTTTAGTGGCTTCTGAAGTTAGATTTTTTTTTTGAGACAGAGTCTCACTTTGTCACCCTTGGTATAGTTCCATGGTGTCATAGCTCACAGTAACCTCAAACTCTTGGGCTCAAGCAATTCTCTTGCCTCAGCCTCCCGAGTAACTGAGACTATAGGCAACCACCATAATGCACAGCTATTTTTAGAGAGGGGGTCTTGCTCTTGCTCAGAGGATTCTTCTTAAAGTAGCTGTTGACCAAGTACAATTAGAAGGTAATCATCATTGCCTGCATAAACAGGATGACCATAAATTCATGCACAATTTAAAATGGTCAACTATTTTAAATTGTGCACGAATTTTATGGACCCCTCTGTATACTTCGAAATATCAAGAATAGGTGACTTGTATTTATCCAAAAGACGCTTGCACTAGAATTTTTATTGCAGCACAATTCACAACCCCAAAGATGTGGAATCGACCCAAGTGCCAATCAATTCATAGCCAGATTAATAAAATGTGATATATATAAAATATCCCCCCCACACACACACATATGTATATGGCATGGAGTACTACACAGCCATAAATAATTAATATCTTTTGCAACAATCTAGATGGAACTGGAGATCATTCCCCTAAGTATGGCAAGAATGGAAAAACAAACACCACAAAATTAACCAAGTAGCACTCATGTCCACAGAGGGAAGTATAACTTAATAGAAATCAAACAGGTGGGAGGAGGGAGCAAAGGATGGGCGACATTGTATCTAATGGGTATAGTGTTCACTGTCTGGGTAATGGAAACACTTATAACTTTGACTCCAGAAGTATAAAAACAATCCATGCAACCACAACCTTGGTACTCCTGTGATATTCTGAAATTAAAAACAACAAATAGAAGAATGGGTGAGTAGGAGGGAAATGCTGAGACATGGGTAGAGCCTTCTTTTAAGCAAGGACATGCCTGTGAAGGCCTTGATGGCCCAGCAGAGCACACGGTGTGGGGAAAACACATGGCAATGACCATCCTCAGTCATAAAATCCTTCAGAATCAGATTCTAATTGTGAGAATCTGTTTTGGATGCCTTCTTTTAATTTACTTATACTCTTCCTTTTATGAGCACACAGGATGATTAAAACAATCTCTGACTAAATAAGTCTAAAAAAGCTACATGACAAATGTAGCTTTCTATGTTATGAAACATTGGGCTATAAGCTTTAAAACTAATGCTTTTTCTTTCCTTAGAGCACATAAATTATGATGCATATTAAATTAAATCAAATACAATAATCAGATCCCTTAAACTGTTCAATACAGGATTTTGGACACAATGCCATTGTACTGGTTTAAGCTCTCAGTAGCCTTTAAGAGTTAGTTGCCTACGGCAAGCATGAGCCCCCTAGAGAGAGCACAGGGCCCCCCTGAAGTTCACTCCCACTGAAGTGCATTCTGGGAGGAGGGTAGAGATGACCCTCCCTACACAGGCAGTTCTACAAGAGGAAAGCCTCTACTCCTCTCTTCCTCTAGGGGTAAATGTTTCTCCGGTTGCATTGACATTTCAGGTAGAACTCAACCTATTTTTTAAAATTTGTTTTGATAAAATCATGCAGTCATGTTACAGCTGGGGCATCCTCTCTGTTTGATTTTGATAGTGAGAATTTGTTAATCAACTACTGCTGACCTGTGCTGTGAATTCCCTCTTATAACACATGAACTGCTCCCTTCCCATCTCTCTGAAACAAGGGCTAGTGTCAAATTCTGTTTTCCTTCTGACTATAGCTATTGGGTTTCTATCCAGCATGTTAGGTTCTGCTAAACATAGGGAGATTCTCTTACAAACAATACTGGACCAGGTTTCTTCCGGAGTTGGGCCTCCCCCTGGGAGTAAATGGTGGTGTCTGCACACTAACTCCTCGGAAACCTAGTTACCCCCTCATTCCTGCCACAGCAGAGGGCTCTAAAAGATACATGACAGGACACTAGATGATTTCAAAACTAACTTCCCTTTTATCTGTTTGTGAAAACAGAGACCCAGATAGACTGAGTCCTCCAGGGTTCCTAGTTAAATGATGAGGCCAAATCAACTACCTATTTTTCTTCTTTCCTTCAATAAATATGCACAGACTAGCTACTACATGAAGACCAGAGGTGAGAAGACAAAATTTTTGAGCAGGGTAAACATATAGTGTACCCAGGGAAATGGATACAGAAACACGAGACCGGGCGAAGCCTTCTTCGGAGGTGTAGAAGGGCATGCAGGAGCGCCACACGTTCCAACTCAGAACGCTTCCTGGGGCAAGTGGCGTCTCCGCCAACATCTAAAAGATGCTTTAGCATAGTGGTTCTCCACTGGGACTAGTTCTGCCTCCCAGGAGGGTAGGACTGATAGGAGGAATGTCTTACTACTGATATTTAGTAGGTAGAGGCCAAGAATTCTGCTAAATGTCTTACAATGCACAGGACAACCCCTCCAACAGCAGGGCCTTACCTTGCTCCAGGTGACACTGGTGCTCAGGTGAAAAACGTCTGCTTCAGAGTTAGCAAGGGAGCAGGGTATGTGTGTGAGTAAAACAGGTGAGACATGAATACAGCACGTGAGGAGAGGTGCTGACGTTCCTCCCAGCACTTTAATGCAAGTTACTGTAATAAATACTTACAATAAAACAGAGCACTTGAATAGTTCCTGAAAGCTACAATGCACTTGAACATGTATTGTTGTCCCATTAAGTCTTTCAGTAATGAGAGAGCTAAATATTTTTTTTTTTTTTTTGTAGAGACAGAGTCTTACTCTATCGCCCTCAGTAGAGAGCCATGGCATCACACAGCTCATAGCAACCTCCAACTCCTGGGCTTAGGCGATTCCCTTGCCACAGCCTCCTGAGTAGCTGGGACTACAGGCATCCGCCACAATGCCTGGCTATTTTTCTGTTTTGCAGTTCGGCCCAGGCCGGGTTTGAACCCGCCACCTTCGGCATGTGGGGCCGGCGCCCTACTCCATGAGCCACAGGCGCCACCTGAGAGCTAAAGATTCTTATTACGTTTTTTCCTATAAGAAAACTGAGACTCAAACAAAAGAAGTGACAGAACTAGGGCACCAGTCCAGGCTTTATTATTCTATATAACATCTTTTTCTTGGGTTATCGACTTTTTAAAACACATGCAGGTACTTTGCATGTATTTATTCACTTCGTACTATTATTGTCTCTATTTGGGATATAAAGAAACTAAGGCACAGAAAGATTGAGTAACATCATCACGGACCTAGTAGAAGCTGGGCTATCAGCTATCTTGTTTGGGGGCTCAAGCCTTTACTCTCAATACTATGTCTTTATTCTATTTGCGTATTACACTTGCTAATATCTATTACATGTTGGCATTTATTACAACCTGTGGGTACTTTGTGTTTTTTAATCTTCATAATGATGTTGCTATTACAATATTTAAATCATTTTACTGCTCAAATGATTACTAAACAAATGCAGTACCAAAAATACTGGTCATGTAATTTACCAGCAGTAAATCATTGGCCATCATGCTAGGTAAATATTTCTTTGTGTTTTAGATGTCTGTCACTCATTGCCTCTTCACCAACTAACCTGCATCACTTATCCTCAAATTCTATCCTCGGCAGGCCAGAATAGTTAATACTGAGAACTAGAATTAGGAGAGCTCGATCACATGTTGTTAAAATTCATAGACTCTTACTTTCAGCTGGCTGAAGAAGTTCGATAACAGAAAACTGTTAAGTCTAGTTTACATTTCACTACACGAAGGCATGCTTTTCCTTGATCAGGGAAATAGCATCCTGGGACATTCTTCCCTCTCTATAATCAAATGTTTACATGATTAAGCACGGGCCTGTTGAGGCACCCTAGTATATGCAAGCTATCCTATTTTAATGGATGTTTGTTGTTATATGTCATTACAATCAGTAAGCCAGTCATATTCTGAAGCTGTTCTTTCCCCAGTATTACAAAGGAGGCACATGTCCCCAGAATGTCATCTTATATCTCAGCAATGAACTGATTTGATGACCTTTGTAACACCTGCGCAGCACGTTTGCTGCTCTGGAAGAGTTTACACTTTGTAGATTAAGCAGATATTATTGGCCGTAGATTGCAGAAAGGCTGTCAAATCTGATGGATGGTGAGTCTAAGGAGGCTCCAGCAAGAAAAGACGTCTTGCATCAAATCATCTTCTCCAAGGATCAAAGATTTTGTTTACAGTTGTTTTAAGTTGGTTCCATGGGGCCTGCTATACAAACATGACCAAAATATTAAAATAACTATATTCAGCAGTGCCAAAATTTGTCTTAAGTGCTGAGAATTTTAAATGATGTGCAGTCAATATTCTAAGTCATGGGAAAACCTGATGGACCAAGAAATATATTATTTTTCTTCAAAATGTACCATCATATGCTGAACATTCTGTGGAAAGCAAAGAAAATGTTCATATTTATTTATGCTGATGTATGAACTCCTTTTTCTTACTTTAAAAATAAAGATAAACTAAATATAACTATCAGAAACAGAAATGGACTATAGCCCTTTGGAGTTACCAGTTTCTTATACTGTTCCTTTCTCTTACCACCTTTCTCTTTCTAACAATTGGAAAACTCATGGTGAATAATAAAAGATATCAAGAAGAAGAGAAAGGACTTGGTCAAGGAAAGGTAATAGATGCTTGCAGGTTCTTTTGCTGGGAATATTCAAAAGTGAATCTTCAGTATTTTGAGGATTTCCAAACTGAACATAAAGGAAGTAGCAAAGGCTTTTAATTTTACTCCTTAAAGTCTAGTTTGTAGTGATAAAGTTTACTAATTTTTATTGATTTATGAATAGTAGGCTTTTTTTATTTAGGTAAACTAGATTTCTATACTACTGACATAGGGAATAAAATGGAATAACTTCCATGGTGCATATTTGAAAAGAGTTTAAAAGAGCTTCCTTAAGATGCTCCTCTAAAATGACTACCGGAAACATTGTGGCAGGAGTGTCCTTGGGGCTCAGGGACATGTGCCTAGTTGAGCACATTCTCAAAGGACATGGGCTATACTACAGAATTCTTCTTTTAGAGACCAAGGTAGATACCAATGTAACTCCTGGGATGTTAGGTTAAAATAAAACAGCCTATAACAACATCAGCCACACTGATAGCATGATTTCCCCCCATAATTAAAAACAATTATACTTCGCCTAATTTAGGACACAGAAAAAAATGAAATAAAATTATGGTTTCAGGTGGGTACCTTAAGAAAACACTGTGGTGACACCTTATTACTTGTGAGCTTCATTCCCAGACCATTCTCATCTATCCATTTGTCCACTAGTCTGTTGACATCTATCACCATGGCAGCATTTCATTTGCCAATAAGGTGAGGAAGGGAATTTGGGTTATTTTTCCTTTATGTGAATTGTCATGGTTTCTTCCGCCACAACTCATAGGCTTTCAACACAACCTTTTTAAAAATGACCCATTTATGTAACAACAAAAGGTCATTGTTCGAAGAAGGGAAAGAGAAATGACTTTTATAATGTTTATTCATTGTCTAGTCCTCAGTGAATATTCAATGTTAGTGTTTTAATTACATTGAAGCCATCTTAAAACTAAATATATTGAAATAGAAAGCAAGAAGTTCTTGGACTTCTCCCCAAAGTAGACCCAAGCTCTTTTAGTGCTCACAACAACTTTATGAAATAGTACATTTTAATCTCATTTTATACACCAGGATGCTGAGGCACAAGAAAATAAATTAACTTGCCTAAGTTTCTACAGTAAGTAATAGAGGTGGAATGTGAACTTGGACTTTCTGACTCCATGACCTGTGAGTCTACTCATGACTGAGTAGAAATGGTACTCTACATTTCTACTCAGTACCTCTTTGTGGTTAGTGTTACTTTGATAGCAGTAAATATCTGCATAAAATTCAGGTCTCTTCCTGGACAATTGATAATTTTTACACATGAGATTCCAACAATATATGGGACAGGACAGTGAATAAATAAATTTTATTAGATATTTCGTCATTTAGAAAATTATTCTACTAGATAGTATATGTGGGCTCATTATTGAAAGTAGGCTCTCAAAATGCCTTGATGCATTTATTTTTAAAACTGTATTTAGATTCATACTATAAAAAGTAATTGTACATGCACGGTCTCAACTTTGTCATCTAGACTTTATAAGACAATGTGCACTGCTCCCTCAGTCCCTATCAAATCACCCTGTTTTTCTTTTTCCTTCACTGGATTTATTATTATCCAAAATTTTGGCTTGTTTGTGCTTTTGCTTAGGGTCTGTTTATTTCCCCAGGGGTGACCCCCAAAATGGCAGGTGAAGTCTCTGTCTTATTCATCCTATCAATAATATCTACAGCACAGTTCTTTCTATATTATATTAAATATTGGCAGGAAGAATCAATTAAAATGTTTTTTATATATTTTTTAATTTTTATTTATTTATTTTTTGCAGTTTTTGACCGGGGCTGGATTTGAACCCACCACCTTTGGCATATGGGTCCTACTCCTTTGAGACACAGGTGCCGCCCTAAATTAATATATTAATCGATTTTTTTTCCTAAGGAATTTTAGAGTTAGAAGACTTTAGAGTTCATCAGATCCTTTAATTATATAAATAAATAAAGTATATTGTTGTAAATGAAAAACACAAAAGTTAAATCTTTTATGTTTTTTTTAATTTCATCTCTAGGACCTTGCTGATGTCTAGAACCTCTGAGGTTTTCTATAAATGTACATAGATTCTACTATGGCAAAGTCCAGATTAGTCATCCCAAATTCAAAACTGGAGCTAATTACATAATGTAAAATTTTTCTTTTTTCATAAGTATGTAATGTTTTTTTCAGGTAGGATTTCCTCTGTTATCTGAGAAACTTTATTTACTTTTCTTTCTTTCTTTTTTCCCCCAAATGGCACAATGCATACTTTTCACTGCCACAACAAAGTTGAATGCTTGAATCAGGCAGCCTTAATATTGGCCAAACCAGATATTGTGTAGCCATTCTATTTTTATTCTAGAACTTGATATTGTCAGGAGACTTTTCTGATAAGTTATAGACTGTTCTTCCCAACTAGTGAAAGTAAAAGTTTAGTTACTTTTACTGAATAGTTCAAAACAAAAAATACAAGGCTCTGTGTAGATAGAACACCTATATTGCTCATGCTCAATATTCTCTCAATGACAGGGTATTAAAAATAATCTATAGAGTTTATGACAACCAAGAGTCCCATGTGACAGATTTATCTTGCCCAATGATCACTGAGCATATTCCTAAAATGAAGATTATTGCAATTTTTAAAGTTCAACATTTATCACCATGTAAGTACCTGTAGATAAATATTTTCCTTCTAGCCTTTGCAATGTTTTCAGAGTGGGGAAGAGTTTAAAGTTCTACCCATTATTTTTTGTATCAGTTGCATTTAAATAAGTATAATTTGTATGCTCTCTTTCACCCATTACAAGAATAACAAAAAGAAGTAGGTATTGAGTAAGAAGGCATGAAAAATAACTCCAGAAGACTTACCATGAAAAAAATCAGAGTTTCAGAGACACTACTTTAATTCCCATATGAGCTGGCAAGTTTCACCAGCCCATATTAGCTGTCGGTTCCCTGGATATGATTAAGGAGCATGGAATGAAGACATTCATTTTTAAAATTAACTAATTAATTTATTTATTTATTTAGAGACAGAGTCTCACTCTGTTGCCCAAGTGAGGGTGTTGTGGCATTAGCCTAGTTCAAAGCAACCTCAAACGCCGGGATCCAAGGGATCCTCCTGCCTCAGTCTCCCAAGTATCTGGGACAATAAGTACTTGCCATGACACCCAGCTAACTTTTCTGTTTTTAGTAGAGCTAGGGTTTCACTCTTTCTCAGTCTGGTCTTAAACTCCTGAATTCAAAAGATCGTCCCTCCTCATCTTCCCAGAGTGCTAGGATTACAGGCCTGAGCCACCACAACTGGCCAGGAACTCTGTTTTAAAACAAGCAATATTAGATTGGATTTCTTAGACTGTGTAGATACATTCAGATATTAAAATTATTAGTAATATATTTTAGCACAATTAATAATAATATTAAAAATTGGTTAATCAAAGTATTTCAGTTATTAGTTAAACCACTCAAGTAAAGATAAGGCTTTTGTAAAGGCGAACCTAATAAGTTCACATTACTTTAAAAAAAAAGTTTAGAAATATTCTAGGACTTGTTTCTAGGATAATTTATTAAGAAATTCTCTTTAAAAATGACAATAATATGGTCCAGTATCAAAAATTCCCTTTTCCTTTTCCAAAATCTCTCTGCATGGAAATTTTGGCATGTTCAACTGAATCAAGGGAGGTGTATTTTATAACTGGCAGAAATTATTAGAGTAATGTTCCCATTATATAGATGAACACACTGAGGACTGAGATGTTAAAAGATTAGCTCAAAGTCAGCAGGGCGTAGATTCCTTTTCCAAGGATTGATTTCTCTAATGCCACATTGCCTTTTCATCTCTTATAAAGTTCTCCCAACTAGATGTTCACGTGTGTGTATCCAGGTAGGAGAGACACAAAAGAAATTGACAACAGGGGCCTCATCCAGAGAAGTTGACATTATCACGTCCATCCTGAATTCTAATAAGTACATCATAGTTTTTTGAAACAGTCTTTTTGTTTGGGTTTTTTTTTCCTCCTTCATTTTTGGCTAAAACTATGTTTTTATACTTTTACTTGCCTGTCATTTCTTCAGTATAACAAAAACATTTAATCCACATGTTCATTTTCCTTCTCACTTTTCCTCCCATACACTTTACAATAAGAACTTGAAAAATGTTTTCTCCATATAATTCCTTCTCTGCTTAAATTTGTTTGAGCTTGGGAGTAATCACCACCCACTCCGGCAGATGTTTCTCTAAGTTAATCTTTGTTGTTGTCATTATTCTTGCTTGGATAAGAAAAAAGAGAAGAAAATTAAAGCATCATCCAATCACTGGCTTTGGTCTGTGATAGAGGATATTTGCTAAAATTATTGTGGTCTTTAAAAATGATTATTGAGTTATCTGACATTCCTACTAGAAGTCCCTGGAAACCAAAGTATTTTTGGCAACAGTATGGATCACAGGAAAAAATTTTCTGTGAGAAAGTTGACTTTTTTGGACTAAAGTATCTTAGCAGGCTCATCATACCATTACCTAATCTCTAATCCCAAATGACCAGGCCCATTGAGAAAGGACAAGGGGGAGGCACTTGGACCTCACTTAGTGATACTTTAAAAAAATTATTTAATTTTCTAAATATCTAATACATGTATATTCTACAAAAGCAGGAAGCATTACTAGGTAGGTTGTAAAAAGCTTCCCACTCTTTTCTTTCACTTCCCTTCCCCAAACAACTGGAGAATTTAAAAAATGTTCTCCAAGGCAGTTTGACAGCATCATACAAAAACACATGAAAACAGCCTTCCTGCATTTTTTGAACCCCAGTGACTAATATCTACCTGGATGCTTTTTCATTTACATAAAAAGGTGGCTTATGTGACTTAGGCAGTGAATATGTACCCACACACACACACATGTGTAAACATACACCTACACATTCACATACAGATCCTCTGCAACTGCTCTTCAGAAAACATAGTCAGGAGCCTCCCCGGGCTCCTTCCCAGTTATCATACCCCTCCTAAGGGAGCATCTATTCTGACTTTCATCACCACTGCTGATTTTGATAGTCTTTCAACTTTATATAAAAGAAATCATAGTGTATGTTCTTTTTTTTTGAGATAGAGTCTCACCAAGTCACCCTCAGTACAGTGCTGTGGCATCATGGCTCCCAGCCACCTCAAACTGTTGGCCTTAAGCAATTCCCTTGCCTCAACCTCCCAAGTAGCTGGGACTATAGGCCACCTGCCACAATGTCTGGCTGATTTGGGGTCGCAGTTGTTAATGTTGTTTAGCAGGCCTGGGTTGGGCTCAAACCTGCCAGCCTGAGTGTATGTAGCTGGCACTCTACCCATTGAGTGACAGATGCCGAGCCAATGTGTTCTTTTCTGTGTGTCTGGCTTTGTATATTAACTTCCTAACATGTGTGAATTCATTTACTCATCAGATCAACACTACAACATTGGCATTATCATTTCTATTTTAAAATTCCCCAAAATGACATTGAGTAAGGTTGAACAATAGTCCATATTATAACATTAGTGCTAGAGATAGCATTAAAACTGAGTCTCCCCAACATTAAGCCTATGTTCTTACCCATCAGACAACATAGTCTTATTTTTTCTCTCCCTCAATTTTCCAAACTTGTAATAGTAAACTGATCATTCTGTGGTCTTCTCTTTCTCCTTTCATCCATCTTTTCTTCTATTTAGTGAAGAAAATGTATGCACCCGAGTGAATATGAAATGACTTTTACCATACCAGGACTCTCCACAAAACAGGAGAATGAGAGCTGCCTTGGACCACACACTAAGTACATAAACACTAACTACGTCAATGAGTAAAAAAGGTTCCATGCATGCTTTTTGTTCTGTCCCACAGATAAGCCAAACAGCCCTAAATATTCAGCGTGCATCTGTGGCCCACAAGTTGGAAACTTTTCCATCTACATTTTTTCTCCCAATCAGCTTGGATTTTGAACAGTGAACCTATCTTCTTTGGCTTTGCTATTGTACACTTTAAATTTTAAACATTGTTTCTTTTCTTTTTTTTTTCTGCAGTTTTTGGCCAGGGCTGGGATTGAACCCACCACCTCCAGTATATGGGGCCAGCACCCTACTCCTTGAGCCACAGGCGCCACCTTAAACCTTGTTTCTTCTGCATGATTACTTCTAATTATTAAATAAAGTTGGCCAATTACCTATGAAAAATATTCTGTTGATTTTCCTAGGAATAGAAAACAATTACACTGTTTTTAAAAAATCTCTAGGGAATCATAGTGGATAAATTTATGGTGGGATATTCAAAGAGATATTAGGTGCAAAGTGCAAGTCTCAACCTACAGCTTCAGCACATGGAGGAGTAAGGAATCCGTTACAAAGAAGCACCAGAACCACTTGGGAGTGATAGAAATACCCTGTGACTTGATTGTGGTGATGGTTTCGGAATTGTACACATATGTGGAATTTGTAAATTTTCAACAGATTCACTTCGGTGTACATAAATTAAAGCTCAGTGAAGTTGGCCTTAAAAAAAAAAAAAAACAGGGAAGAAAACAAACTTATGTTTTTTACCCTTCCCTCCAGTGATGACCTCTCTTTTTCTCCGTGTACTGTTTCTCTGTCATATGAACAGAGCCATGAACCAGGGACTCTGATCATTGCTCAGTCTTTCTTTTCTTCAACTTGAGTTGCTTCAGTTCCCTATATCCTAAATTTGAAAATCCACAAAGCAAATACTTTCATTTCTCATTTTTTAAATTTTGATTTCCTCTTATCGTACTATGGCTCTTAAAATTAAAACAAACCACAATTAAAAAATAGAAGAGACTTTTCATTTGTATGAGTAACTGATAAAAGAAAATAAAAAACAAAAATTCAATGAGCTTTGCCACTCCTTGCTGAATGTCTCTAGGTCATTTAGGAAATGGAATTCAAAATCACACAACTCGATCCTCCGTGCTAAAGATAACAATGACCCACCAGGTAGAGTTCTTATTCCTAATTTATCCAGAAAGCCTCAGTTTTTGAATAAAAATTATCATACCTTTGATATGCAATCTAATATTAAACACTAAATAATCACTCTCGGACTCACTGACTAATGAACTGTCTGGAATAAATTATCTATAATATATTTTACTATAATAAAAAAGTATTCTAAAAAAAAATAGAACCCCCAAGCATAGGACCTCTGTCTAGAAATTATATAAAGTTATATGATCTGAACTATAGTCACTATAGGAGAAGCTAATATATTACACATATTCTAAAAATGCCAATTAAATATGTTATGTTGAATATGCTTTCATTATATATTTTTATATTTGAAACATCTTATGAAACACATCGTGATAGGTACCAGGACTTTATAATTTAGCTGTTTTCATTTGTGCTTATCCTAATCTTACCTAGATTACTAAAAGCATAAAATTTGACTCAAAATACATTTTATCCTACTGTATTGATGATGTACATAAAAAATTCATTTATAGGAAACATCACTTTTTGGTTTCTTTGTTTTAAGCAATAATTTTTTTCGATTGGATCTTTCATATGAGTAATTTCATTAATTTTTAAAAATATATCTGTGACATACATTTTATTATTATCCTCATTTAAAAATGAAGAAAGATAAGCTAGAAGAGTCTCTTAACTCTTAAGGTCGCAGGATAGGCACTCATGGCTCAGTGGTTAGGGTCTGGCCACATACATACGGGTTTGAACTCCGCCCAGGCCTCCTAAACCACAATGACAACTACAACAAAAAAATGGCTGGGTGTTGTGGTGGGGGCCTGTAGTCCCAGCTACTTGGGAGGCAGAGGCAAGAGAATCACTTAAGCCCAAGAGTTTGAGGTTGCGGTGAGCTACATCACAGCACTCTACCGAGGGTAACAAAGTGAGGCTCTGTATCAAAGAAAAAGGAAGAAGAAGAAGAAGAAGAAGAAGAAGAGGAGGAGGAGGAGGAGGAGGAGGAGGAGGAGGAGGAGGAGGAGGAGGAGGAGTCGTCTTAAGGTCACACACCTCAGGACTGAAGCCAAGTGGTCTAATTCCGAAATATTAGCCGCTCCTCTCTTTCTCAGTAACTTACATGGTCTTTAATTGCTTTTGACTCATGTATCAGGAAGGAGAACCCAGCCATGGAATATTATGGGGCCAATTGCCTCTAGTTAGAATCAATTATCAGAATGTGGTTTTAAAAAGTCTGGATCAGGGAAGAAAGAGAAGGAGACAGAGCTAATTCAGTTCAGGTTCAAGATGTGTTACTACTGTGCATGTCAGTGGGCACAAAACCATTAAACTTCCCTGGGCTTCAGTTTTGTTTGTCAAATTGGGATAATTGGACAATTAGAACTCTAAAATATACATCACCAGTACAAAATGGGCAATTCCCATTTGGCCTAACACTTCAGTTGGAAAAATAAAATTGTCTATGTATAGCAATATTCTACCACAGCACTATAAAATAAAAATTTATGTAAATGCATGACATTTTTATTATTCAAAAAATAGGATCCTTTGAAATAAATCTATATCAAAGTCTCCTTAACAAGCAGTTTTGGGCAGTGCTTGTGGCTCAAAGGAGTAGGGCGTTGGCCCCATATGCCGGAGGTGGTGGGTTCAAACCCAGCCCCGGCCAAAAACTGGAAAAAACAAAACAAACAAACAAACAAAAAAAACAAGCAGTTTCTTACACCTCTATATCATCTGGCCATTGCATTTTCTTAAAAAATAGTTTGCAGAGATATATTTTTATTTTATATTTACAGCTAGAATTTATACTGGTATGGGATATGAGAGGAGACTAGAATCTGATTTAAGTTTTCTCCACATTTGCCACCCAATTCCTACTGGGCTACTTAACTAGTCTAAAATCACTCATTCATCATGATATCAACTTAAAATTTTATTTATTTTTATTTTAAAATTATGAGATGGCTAAATGGAGTTAATTAACATATATATTACCTCACATATTTATTTTTGTGGTTAAAACACTTAAAATCTTCTTTTCTACCCATTTCCAAATATGATTGTTATTATCTATAGTCATCATATTGAATTTATTCCTCCTGTCTATTTAACATTTTATATTAGATCGTCATCTCCCCAATTCTTCCCTCTCCCTTCACCCATTGGTCACCACCATTCTGTTTTCCTTGTATGCTTTTTTAGATTCCACATATAAGTAATACCATGCAGTAATTGTCATTATTTCACTTGACATAATATCTTCCAGGTTTACAACACTGTTGTAAATGACAGGATTGCCTTCTTTTCTAAGGCTGAATAGTATTTCATAATATACCATGTTATACACATTTTCTTTATCTTTTCATCCCTTGATGGACATTTCGGTTGAATTTGTGACTTGGCTATTATGAATAACACTGCAATAAGCATAGAAATGCAGATATCTCTAACATACTGATTCCATTTCCTTAGGATAATACCCATTACTAGGCTGGTTGGATCACAGTGTAGTTTTACTTTTAAGTTCTGAGGAACCTTCATATTATTTTTGATAATGGCCATACTAATTTAAGTTCCTTCCACCAATGTACAAGGATTCCCTTTTCTCCACATTTTCCGCAATCTGCCATCTTTTTGATTCCAACAAAAGAATATTTCATTCAGGGGATATCTCACTGTGGTTTCAATTTTCACTTTTCTGATAATTAGTTATGCTCAGTATTTTTTTCATACAACTATTGGCCATTTATAGGTCTTCTTTGAAAAAATTCAGGACCGTTGCCAATTTTTAATTGAATTATTTGTTTTCTTCCTATTGAAATGCTTGAGTGCCTTACATATTTTGGATTGGCTGATACACTTTAGCTGATATCCTGTAGAGGTTTAAATGATACCATTTTTTTTTAGAAGTGAGATATGAGCTCAACTGTTAGTTATTTCCCAACAGAAAAATAAATACATATCATAATTTTGTTTCAAATGAGTCAGGCTAATTAGCAGAATTTTAATTATTGCTAATCAAGTCTGTTATAGGTAAGTTATAAGACCCAATGCAAAATAAATATGCGGGGCCTCTGATTAAAAGTTATTACTGAGTATGGGGCTTTGCCACATGCTCTTGGAGCTGGCCCTGATGCTAAGAGGGTAAGGACAGGAGAGGAGAATATGAAAGTAGCCTGAGTTAAACTCCTTGTTTCATGCCCTTAAAAAAATTAATTGCCACAATTATTCTATAAAAAGAATTTGATCACTTAACTATATAAATTTAAAAGAGTATATTAAGGTTGTGAAATTATCATTCACAATTACTTCTTTCAGACTCCAATGAATTGTGTGTTTGGAACGTAACCCTTCAGTTTGATTTAAGATGTGTGACCACTGGTCAATAAAGCAAAAGCCATCATGTGCATCGATCAAAGCTATCTTATAAATTCTATCATGGTCTTTTCTATCTCAGTATATCATTTATAATATATCTAGGCCCTAAATGAACAGTCTTCAAAACGTCTTCCTTACCTGACAATTTTCTCATTTTGATGGTAGAAGGAAAGCGTGGCAACGATTTTGTAAGATCTTTGTCATTAACTGCCAATATTTCAAATGCATATAACCTTAGATCCATGTCTATGCATTTATCTTACAGATACAGTTTTATGAAAACATAATCACATACAAATAAAGATACTACTACAACATTTTTAATATAGCACAAGAATAGAGTTCATCCGCAGAGAACTCAAAATTATATCTATTAACTCAATTCTCTATAATGATTGAAAAGAACCTT
Organism: Arctocebus calabarensis; assembly: GCA_963573935.1. Taxonomy (NCBI): domain Eukaryota; kingdom Metazoa; phylum Chordata; class Mammalia; order Primates; family Lorisidae; genus Arctocebus; species Arctocebus calabarensis. Next base: position 36,551 of record CAUYON010154080.1, read on the forward strand.
CATATATTGTTAACATGACAATGGACCCAAGATAATGCTCTTAGACCCAACTTGACAAAAAGTGAGCTGCAGGGAGAGAGAGGAAGATGGCAGCAGAGATGGTCCGATAGCCCATCTCTCCGTGGTCAGCAGGTGTGAGGGAGGGAGCTCTGGATCTTTCCCCATGTGAATTATTGGAGTGGATGGGCAGCTGGAGACGCATAGCGGTTTGGTGGATTGTTGTGTTTGAAATATAGTTCATAACTGCGGAAACTGCTGTAAACCGTTTCCCCCTGCCCGGGGGAGGGGCAGCCGGCCCCTCCCATAGGGAGGACAGCAGGTCGCAACTCACAAAGCCAAATTGGAGAAAACTCCACCGAGGCGTGGATCTCAGAGTTTGACGACCAGAAAGGGGTGCTTCTAGGATCCATGCAGACCCAGGCAGCCCAAGCCAGAGCTGAAGGGACGGGACCCTGCTGGAAACAGACATATTGGAATCTCCAAAATGGTGAGCAACTTTTCCCCAGATCATTGGGAGTAGGTGATCCATCAGCGCTATCCCAGGTGGGGAATCCTGGTGAGGTCTGACTGTGCAGGGGGCACGGGATTCTGGGGTGTGGAAAAGACACTTTTAGCTGTGGAAGTTGGCAAAGAGGGCCCCGGAGCACTTCAGCTGGAGAAAAAGCAGCAATTCAAAGTGGCAGCAACAGCCTCAAGGGAGATCCCTCCCCTTCAGCCCCTGCGGCCACTGCGAGCTGCAGCTGCAGCAGCCGCTACAGCAGCTGGGAACCGCAGCCACCTCCATGACCGTGGTGAACCCAGTCACCACGATCTCCTCTCCCAAAGCCACCACGAGCCCCTCTCCCACAGCTGCTGCGAGCTCCCCTCTCACAGCTGAATGCAGTTGCCGGATTGCAAGAGAATGGGAGGGCAGAGCGGAGAGTTTTGAGATTATTGGACTCATGCATCAAAGTTGGAGGTCAGATGGGAATGTCATTTGGAGCTGAGCACCCAAAATAAAGCACCTTTTCCAACGCAAACCAGTGGAGAAACTCCAAAAATGGTAACTGGCCAGATAGTGTGGTTACCATAGTAACAATATAATTGGTGAATCACATATAAGCCTGAGAACAACTCACAGCACCATCTGGTGTCCACAAAGTATACTGCACTATAAATTAACTTCACTTAAGTTGACATCAACTGCATAAAAAAAGACCTTTATTTATATATATATACAAGAACAATATTTTTGAGGGTTTTTTTTTTGAATATCCTTTTCTTGGAGGTGCCAATGATAAATAATTTTTTATTTCACTTTCTTTTCTTAGGCTATTTTTATTATCTTCTATTCACAATTGTACATTTCTTCTTCCTCCCCTGTTTTAATTTCTTCGTTCTCTCTCCCCTACTTCTTCCTCCCTCCTTATAACTTCTTAGAGTGTTTACATCAGATTTGTTAGAGGCTTTTCTTTTTCTCTTTGTTATGTTTTGTCTGTATGTCGATGTTTCTGACTGTGGGTGCATCTGTGGGCTTCTGTATCTGGTAGCCCTTTGATGAGTGTATTAGCCCATTTGCTCTCAATGTGATTGGTGTTGTAAATGTTTTCCTTACCACCTTGATCCTTCAGTCCACCCCCTACCCCAGATTGGAAGTCTAGAACTCCAACTCATCCAGAATCCAGATTGTCTGCATTTACA
>CAUYON010154082.1:0-25345 GCA_963573935.1 Arctocebus calabarensis
AATACTAGAAGAAAGTGCAGGGAAAACTCTTGAAAAAATTGGCCTGGGCGAATACTTTATGAGGAGGACCCCCCTACCCCCCCAGGCAATTGAAGCAGTATCAAAAATACACTACTGGGACCTGATCAACTAAAAAACTTCTGCACTGCTAAGAACACAGTAACTGTAGCAGGCAGACAGCCCTCAAAATGGGAGAAAATATTTGCAGGTTATGCCTCCAAAAAAGGTTTAATAACCAGAATCCACAGAGAACTCAAACATATTAGGAAGAAAAGAACCAGTGATCCCATCTCAGGGTGGGAAAAGGACTTGAAGAGAAACTTCTCTAAAGAGACAGGCGCACGGCCTTCAGACACATGAAAAAATGCTCATCATCCTTAATCATCAGAGAAATGCAAATCAAAACTACCTTGAGATATCATCTAACTCCAGTAAGATTAGCCCACATAACAAAATCCCAAAACTAGAGATGTTGGCGTGGATGTGGAGAAAAGGGAACGCTTCTACACTGCTGGTGGGAATGCAAACTAATATGTTCCTTTTGGAAAGACATTTGGAGAATACTCAGAGATCTAAAAACAGACCTGCCATTTGATCCTATAGTTCCTTTATTTGGTATATACCCAGAAGACCAAAAATCACATTACAACAAAGATATCTGTACCAGATTATTTATTGCAGCCCAATTCATAGTTGCTAAGTCATGGAAGAAGCCCAAGTGCCCATCGATCCATGAATGGATTAATAAATTGTGGTACAGATATACCACGGAATATTATGCAGCCTTAAAGAAAGATGGTGACTTTATCTCTTTCATATTTACATGGATGGAGCTAAAACACATTCTTCATAGCAAAGTATCTTAAGAATGGAAGAAAAAGCATCCAATGTATATGGCCCTAATATGAAGCTAATTTATAGCTTTCATATGAAGGCTATAACCCAATTATAGCACAAGAAGATGGGGAAAGGGGTGAGGGAGGGAAGGGGAGGGGGAGGGTGGGTGGAGAGAGGGTGAATGGCAGGATCACACTTATGGTACATCTTAGAAAGGACAGGTGAAACCTACTAAATGCAGAACACAAATGTTTTCACACAACAAACGAGAAAATCCCATGAAGGGTATGTCGAACAAAAAATAAATAAATAAATGCACAAATAGTTTTAGAGAAAGAGCTAGCTATGCAGCTAAGAATGACAACAGAAATATTTTGGGAATGTTTGGAAGAATCTGAATATGTAGGGGTATTAACTGAAATTAGAGAGTAGTTATTTTTGTTAGGAATGATAATAGGATGATAGTTTTACAGGGAAATGGCCACATTTTATGTGGAAGCACAATGACGTATGGATGTATAAAGTGTCATTATTTCTAGAATGTACTTAAAAGTTGTTCTGGGAAAAAAGTATGTATATATGTATATGTGTATGTATGGATGTAGATGTGTGTATACACAAAGAAAAAAATCAACATCTTAACAATTATTCAATCTTAGGTGCTGAGTACATGGGCATTCACTATACAATCATTTCCTCTCTTTTGTTCTGAGAAGTTACAAAAGAATTAAGTGATCACAGAGATCCCAAGATTGCTGTAAGTTCTGAAATAACATCATCATAAGGACATCATGCCGAAATCCACAGCATGTAAACGGCATTGTACTCACAGTTTTGTCTTTGAGAAGAATAGTGAGACCCGCAGTAAACAGAGGCCTCCCCCCATCAGCAGTCTTTTAACAAACTGCAAAACGTTTCCAAGCCCTGCAGAATGCTTTTGCAATAAGGTAAATGTAATTTTGCACTGAGATGTTGAAAAATGACCATTTGTTGAAGAAGTAAATACTAATTAGCGTGCCTGCTCACACTGGCACAGAGCACTGTGTAATTTTGTGGAGGTTGTTATGGTAGAAATATTACAGAATGGCCCATGTTTCTGAGTTGATGCTGTCTGTTCAGATCAAGAACACAGGTAACAACATGCCAGGAGCAGGGGCCCTGACACTGGCCTTGGAATGTATCAAAGCTCTTTTTCAGAGGACTCCTAGCACCTGCATCTGCCACCACGGTGTAAAGTGGGGGGTGGCAGGAACAGGTAACAGATTCTCTAGCCCCAAGTCTAGAGTGTTCCAAGTTCATTACCTTTCACCTCAACTTAGAAAAGAAAGAGAGAAGAGTCTTCTCTCACAAGTAGTAACGTATTAAAACAATATTAAAGTGCACGCTCAAGCATTCAACTCAGGGGCTGCGATTTTTTGTGAGGAGGCAGCGTCTGAGGAGGAAGAGACGGGAGACAAGCAGGATCAAACACCAGCTGTGTCGGCTCGGGGAAAGTCCTTTAACATCTCTGAGCCCTACTTTCCTCATCTGTAAATCTGAAATTGTGGCATCTACCTGGTGGGATCTGTGTGGGAGTCAAGTCAGACTATTTACTTCCTTCCTGGCACATATCACCTCCTCAAAAAATGTCTATTCCCTTTCCATGGAGGGTCTGACTCCCCCTTCTTTTGGGATCACCCCCTTGAATCTCATCATCTCATTTTGTAATTCTGAAGAGCAGTGAGAAATCAGAATTTATGTTAGCAAAACAAAACTGGAAGCAACCTACCATACAGAAATAGGGGGACAGAATCTAATGAAATATGACAGAATATTATACCGTAGTTTCAAGTGGTGCTCAACACTGCCCAGCTAAAATGTAGGATTGAACTTTTGTACAAAATCTCACTTTTCTGGCTCAGTGCCTGTGGCTCAAACAGCTAAGATGCCAGGCACCTACACCTGAGCTGGCAGGTTCGAATCCAGCCCGGGCCTGCCAAACAACAATGACAGATGCAACCAAAAAATATAGCAGGGTGTTGTGGCGGGCGCCTGTAGTCCTAGCTACTTGGGAGGTGGAGACCGGAGAATCGTTTGAGCCCAGGAGCTGGGGGTTGCTGTGAGCTGTGATGCTATGGCACTCTACCCAGGGGACAGCTTGAGGGTCTATCTAAAATAAGTAAAAAAATAAAAAATATAAAACAAAATCTCACTCTTCTCAAATCCTAACAAAAAAAAAAAAAAAATGTAGAGCAGACATAAAATACTCATCAATAACAATAAAAAATAAGAAAATGAGCAGATGCTACTATTATAAACTCAAAAAGTACTTGTTAAGAAAACCAAAGGAAATTCTGTCTTACCACTAGAAAAAAAAAAAAAAGAAAATGCCACGAAGGCTATGTTAAACAGTTTGATGAAAACATTTCAGATTGTATATGAAACCAGCACATTGTACCCCTTGATTGCACTAATGTACGCAGCTGTGATTTAATTAAAAAAAAAAAAAAGAAAGAAAGAAAGAAAGAAAACCAAAGGAAGAATGGACCAAGGTGAAAGTTCACAGCCCCGGCATCCAGCACTCTCAGGAAAATAAAACAGAGAATAAATTAAAATCCTCAGAGTTTTTTCATTAACATCACCAAATCCAGAGACGGCCCTCTTCTTACTAGGAAAGGGCAAAAACATCCGCTGGGGAAAGAAGGATGGAATGGTGCCCTGAAACATGGTGTTGATTATCTCGGCTGGAAGGCTGCGACGGCTCCGGGGGTCCAAAGTGAGATCCGGGACTGATGTGAGGCCAGAGAACACTGCCAGGGGGGAGGCAGTGTGTGCCCCCCACACAGCAAGGCTGAACCCACTTAACAGCCCTTCAAAGGATTCCAGAAGCAAAAGCTGCCAGGCCCACATCTGGCCAAGACCACTCCGCTCCCAGCACACCACCTGCTGTAGCTCAGCTGGCCCCGGCCACTTCCTGCGTCTTCAGGTTATAAAAAGCATGGACAGAAACTGAAAATCTGCCTTTAAACTTCAGCTTGTGGCAAAAGAGAAAAAGGGAGAGGCTTCTTTGAGTGAAGGAATCAAACAAAGATGTGGGCTGGCTTAAGCAAAAATAAAGTGACAAGGCTCGGCGCCTGTGGCTCAACGGGCGAAGGTGCCAGCCACGTACACCTGAGCTGGTGGGTTCGAATCCAGCCCCAGGGCCCACCAAACAACAATGACGGCTGCAACCAAAAAATGGCCGGGCATTGTGGCGGGCACCTGTAGTCCCAGCTACTTGGGAGGCGGAGGCAAGAGACTCGCTTGAGCCCAGGAATTGGAGGTTGCCGTGAGCTGTGATGTCACAGCACTCTATCCAGGGTGACAGCTTGAGGCTCTGCCTCAAAAAATAAAAAAATAAAGTGACAAAACGAGCAAATGACAAGGGGAGGCATCTATAAACGCCTCTTCTTGGGGGAAAGGCTAGAAAGCAACACTGTATCAGACACAAAGACCTCCACCTAAAAGAAAACAACTCAGAAGGAGGATTTCCCCCACCCAGTAAAAAAAAAAAGACCTCAGAATTTAATAAGAGTATGAGATTAATACCCCAAGAACTAAAAGCAACATATTAAAAAAATCTCTTTTAGAGAACACGATTGTAAACCTAAAGTAATAAACTTCCAGGGACCAAAATCAATCACAGAAAATAAATATATAAAATAGATCTACAGAGAATGAAAGAAAGATGGCTTAAAATCAATTTATTGACTAGGGGAAAGCTAAAAATAAACACAAGGAATATAAACAAAATCAAAGGATTCAAATAATCAAAGCAAAACAAACATTACGGAGTTCAAAAATAATCCAACATACAGACAATTGCTGTCCTTACACCAGCGAATGCATTCCATAGAGCCAAATGCTAGAAGAGATTATATAAGAAAATCCTTATTTCAGAAGATTATTTCAGAAAATTCTTTCCTGAAATAAAGAATTGAATCTGTCAATTGAAAGGAGGCATCGGGTTCCAACATACATGACATGACATATATCACGTCAGGATTAAGTTATATGTCAAATATTCAGAGACAATTTCTCGTACCTCTAAATCTACAGGCAGATAATCTACAAGGAGAAAAACTCAGCCTGGCCTTGGATGCTTCTACAACAAATTTCAACTGCAGAAGATAGTGACTTCTTTCAAGTTTTACAGAAGTCAGTCTTCTGTTAAATTTCAGTGAAATTAAATATACTACTTTGTATTTTAAGAATATACATTTTATAAAGTATATCGAGACAGCTATTTTCCATGTATTAGTCAGCACTCTAAATTGATATACTCCAGGTAACAATTATGATAAGGTGGAATTTTTCTTTCCTCCTCCTGGAATTCATACCTTAATACATACCAGAGAGTGTAATGGTGAAAACTGTGTAACATTGCTCACTCCGTCCTCCTCAAAGGGAGGACCAGCAACTCATCCAATTGGTTGAGTTTGAGGAGAAACCTAGAAAGCGTAGCTTGAGCTGACCTCTCCCCTTTCCCTTTCTTCTATGACTCCTCACACATTCTCTGCTCCTCCAGGAAGTAAGCTTACCTGAGCAGGTGCACACCTGCTGGACAAAGCCTGCAGTTCTGACTGGGAGAAATTTATTCTGGGGACAGAGTGGTGAGAAGCTGAATCTGGCCACAAACGGATTTTTGCAATCCAACCTCCCAAATTTTCTATACAAACATTTCATTTCCAGATAATGTTTTAACACCCCCATGGCTGGTCCCGTAAGTCTAGTTCTCAATTGATTCTTCATCAGGAAGGTGTTGGGGTGAGGGCAGAGAAGAAGGTGGGATTTAACTGTCCCTCCTTAAACCCCAACATCAGTCATGATTACTTCTGAATGGAGAATTCGGAACTTTTAAAAATAATTTTTATCTAAATTTTTCTTCATAACGAATATATATTGTTTTTATAAAAACAGCAAGGTTGTTTCTCTTTGAAGACATAACACTAGAGAAGAACATCTAATGTTGCAGAAAAGTAAATCATAATGGCTTTGGAGAAAGAGCAGTTTCCTAAGTAGAATGTATGGGAAGACCTAATTTTATTTTATTTTTTTAAAAATTATAATAGTAATACACACCACAGAGAGGCCTGGGCTAACCCCCTTGGATGGATTATCTCATCTTGTATTTACAAACTCATCTGAAATAGTTATAAATATCATTCCAATCTTAGAGATGAGGAAATTGACCATAAGAGAAGGAAAACAGTTTGCCCAAAGCCAGACAAAACTAATCAGTAGAAGACAAAGATTTCAAAGACCCTCCAGACCCACGTCCTTTACCACTGCATGGTTCTAGAAGTCACGTATCAATGTCGGTAGACAGAGACTTAAAAGACACACAACAAAATGTTGAAGGTTTAGCTCTAGGTTCTTGGGATTACCAGCGATTTTTATTCTTTTATTTAAACGTATCTATGTTTATCTGTATGTTCCAAATTGTCAACAACACATTCCTTTTGTAGTAAGTAAAGCAGTAATGTCTTTATATTACGAAAAAGCCACAAGCATGAACTTGAGTTCAAGTTAGTGGTAAAGGCAAGTAATGATGCTCCCTGGGCTGTTCAGCCAGCTTAGCCATCGGCAGGCCACAGGCGCAGAGCAATGGTCTGGCCTGACCCCACAAACCATTCCACACAGGCCTTGAAGCTGAAGGGAAAACACCTCAGTTAAGTGCCCCCCTGGCCTCCCAGCCCCCAGATTACCTCCGCCCTCATCCCAACACAGGCTGGCTTCTCCCTCAGGCCCTGATGACTATCTATTCCAAGAAAAAGTGACCGCTCTCAGCAGCTTGCCAAGTTCTTCCCAGAGAGAACAGGAGGGGAAGTTTGAAGGGCCTCCATCCAATTTTTAAATTGTAAACTGCACGCCCACTTTTTGTTTGGAGACATTTCCTGTGTGTGAACACAGTTTGTTCTGTTACCGGCCTTAAAGTTATCCAGAATTGATATATGCAAGGCCAGGCAAATGTGTTTAAAAAAAAAAAAAGTCAACTATGTTAGGACCTTTCCTAATGCTGTTAGCTCATCTGGTAGAAATCTAATTTGCACATAATGCAAAAGAGAGGTTAGGGACAGAGGTCTCATTGTGTCCTCAGGGTCAGGACCCTACAGCTCGCTGTCCTTCTGCACTGCCCCCATCCTAGTGATCACGATGTTCCAGGACAAGTGGCGTCCTTCAGCCCCTGGGCCCATCATGCCATGAAGCCAGGCTCACTTCTAGCCAAGTCTGAGCATGCCCTGGATACAGATCCCTCCACGAGCTGGCAGACTGATTTCTATCAGCATTTTACCACCCCACATCAAAGCAGGGGAGGTGGGGTGGAAGGACAGAAGCTTTGCCAAGGGAGGTGCCGACAGCCCCCGCACTGCTAACTGGAGCAGAGATGCAGAACGCCAGCCCTGACATGCCCCTATGTGGCCGCAGCCCTGGATTCCCAGCCTGCCCCTGCTCCACCAACATCTCCCCAATCTCATCCCACCCCAGGGACCTCCTTCAGCCAGCCTCTTGCCTACACTACACCTGACATCTTGCTGTTAGACCCACTCTGACCCAGGCTGGGCCAATCAGGTTCCATCTCCAAACATAAACATTCTTCCCATCCACCCAGGCCCGTCTCCAACTCCACCTCCCACCTTGGCCCAACACTTTTTCTTTATTCAGACACCACGCCGTCCCGTGTAGACGCGACTAGACAAAAAACTTGAAGGGGGCTCAGCCGCCTCCTGGCCCAGGAACAGAAACATTCTAATCAATGAATCATTAATGAAAAAATTATAAACATGCAACTACCCCCACCAGGATATATCAATTCCACCAGGGCCAAGAACATGCCTTATTCAACTCTATATTGCTTGCCACACTTAAGGAAGTTGTCGAAGTTAATTAGTTTGGCAGAGACCAAGCTGACATTTTTTTTTTTTTTTTAAGGAAGCCTGAATGAGAAATTCTGAGAATCATACCACTCCCACCCCCACCAAAAAAAAAAAAAAACCATGGAGAGAGATGAGATTAGAATGCAGATGTCTGGCCCTAACTTAACACATACCTGGCCAAATCTGGGGCTGGTTGGCACAGCATATAGTGAGTGATATAGTCTCTTTTGGTCCTGCCAGATCTGATAGGGTTTCAGGGAAGAGACACAGCCAGCTGGAAATTATACCAGGCCTAGTTCCTGGTAAGGAATCCTAGGTAGGAGGGGTGGGGGACACATATGCCTACACGTGTACATACGCACATACTTCTCATCCACATGTCTATCTAGAATTTTTTTTTAACATGCATTCTCCTTCATCAGATGACGTGATCATCCAGTCCGATCCTTGCATTCAGTTGACCCAGAAAGACAAAGGACTTATTCAAAGCCACTCAATCATCCAAATGGGTTCACTCCCACAAGTCCAACCACCACCTTCCCAGAGAGAAAGAAACAAGGTGACCTTCTTACAGGAAGGAAACAGGGATTGTCAGCATTTCCTCAGAGACAGGGGGCTTCCTGGTACAAGTGACTGTCTCACCAATAACCCATAATTCGCTTACCTACCGGAAACCCTTAAGAGGACAGGGTTTGCCTGTTTTCTTTGTACTGCAGACTGTTTTAGGGTCCTTTGCTCTTTGAATTTGCCCCCCACCAAAAGATATACTGATGTCCGAACCTCTGTACTGGTTAATGTGACCTTATCTGGAATTAAGCTTTAGTAACAAGTAAAATGAGGTCATCCAGATGAGCCCTCATCCAGTCTGACTGCTGTCCTTCTAAGAAAAGAGAGACACACAGGGCAAAACCTGTGGCTCAAAGGAGTAGGCGCCAGCCCCATATACTGGAGGTGGGGGGTTCAAGCCTGGCCCCAGCCAAAAACTGCAAAAAAAAAAAAAAGAAAGAAAGAAAAGAGACACACAGGGGAAATGCCATGTGACAACAGAGGCAGAGATCAATCGGAGTGATGCAGTTGGGGAATGCCAAGGTTCAAGAGCCACCATCAGCAGCTAAGAGGAGGGAAGGACGGACTCAGAGGAATACCACTGTCTCAGCAGGGGCAGGGCCCTACGGCCACCCCGATTTCCGACTTCTACCTTCAGGACCATGACCTAGTAAATCTGTTGTTTTAAGCCACCCAGTTTGTAGTTAATTTATTACAGCAGCCCTGGGAAACTCACAGACCTGGTTTCTTTCTTTAGAAAGGCCCAGAGGAACACATCATCCCATGCACCCTTCCACTTCCAGGTCCATGACCACCTCACCATCAAAGCATAAACCATAAAAGTCACTTTCTCGCTTGTATTATAATATGACTCAATTTTGGTCTCCCATTTGAGATACTGAAAATGTTCAAGAATAACCCTATTGCCCAAAGAAGTCTATAAAAGGAAAAGTTTAATGAAGTGTGAAGACTCCACTCCCCCACCCCTGCTTCCCAAATAAAGAACTGATCCAGGAAGACAAGAATTAGCCACAGTCCACATGGTGGGTTGGATTAGTCTTCAAGGCAGGTAAGAAGCCAGGCTCATCTGTCTGCAGGTGATGGGAAGCCAACCAGGGAAGGAGCTGGAAGGATGGGCATTAACAGTGCCTATGGCAAAAGCCTGGTGCCACTGTCTCACTCAGGTGAGACCTGGGATGATGACTCCAGAGGCCCCACCCATCCGACTGTGACATCCCGTCAGGGCTGGTGATGTGTGACAATGATGGGAACAGGAGCCAGCAGAGGGAGGTGGGAAGAAAATGAATAAACAACCAGGAGGTGGCAGAGTTGAACTGACCACCTGTGACCACAACAGCTCGGCTCATTGCGCACAAAGGGGAAAGCAGCCACCAAGGCGAGGAACCGGAACAGGAGAGCACTCAGCTTGTGGGACCTACAATGTTTCACCTGTCACACTGAACAGTCTCCCTGATGGCCCTTGGGTACCACAAGCCCTCAAGGTATTTTTAATTGCTGCCCTATAACTTTAATTTTTAAGCAAAAAGTATTCCCCATGAAATCCAAACTATCAGAAGGCAAATAAATAATATAAATGCGTATATTTTTAGTCTGTTTGCTAGATTAAGAGTAGGTATGATGCCTCTCAGCAAATCTGAGCCTATTAAAAAAAAGGAACATTTTCAAAGACAATGAGAAAAATTAGTTTATTCCCCCAGCATTCATCAAAACAATTTTTTTATTTATATATGTTTATAATCATTATTTTCAAAAATAAAACTATTGTCTCCACTTCCTCATTGCTCACCTTCTCACACCTGCTAGCTATTATGTGCTGACTCTGGAGTTGGGGCTGCACCTTTGGGTAACTGGCTTAATTCAGCGCCCTGGTTTTGGCAACAACCAAAGCAACAAATACAGAGATTCCAGAATGTTATATTTGAGAAGACCTAAGAACAGATCTCCCAGTAAAAGGCCAAGGCCAGCCCTGGGACACAGACATGACATGCCTACTGGACAATCAATTCTACCTGTCCATCTCTACTAGGTGGATGGGGCTGCATTTGGGTTTAGCTGAAGCCCTGCTGGCTCCAGGCACCACTCTGAGCATGAAGCAACAGGCCTTTACCTGCCCACCTCGACTGCAAGCTGCAATGCAGCAAAACTGCTCACTGACTTTTTCACCTATTTATACACATCTCTTTAATGCATACACGTGGCCTGACAAAGGTAAAGAGAAGGTGCTAATTTATGGTTTTTGTTTCCAAAAGACAACCTCTCTTTGGCTGCCTGAGAAACTGTCACTGGCATGTGAAGCTTCCCAACCTACAGAAGTATTTACCAGCCCTGAGGAAGTTATATGATGTGCCACATAAATCAGGATCCCTGACCTTCATTTTTTTTTTTCACAAGGACAAGAGAAGCCTGTCTGAAGCTCTCTTACATCTATTTCAATGGGTATGAAATAGCTCCCTTGAAGTCTCTCCTCAATCTCCTCAATTCTCACTTTGTTCATAAAATAAGCTCCTTGCCTACATTTCAGAAGGAGACTGGAAATCTGAACTCAGTTGTGGAGTGTGCGGTGTACCCCACGTGTGTATAGCTTCAAGAAGAGGATGGTGTTATGTGCCACACTGGAATACACGCAATTATCCGGTAAGACATAGCCAGTTCTAAGGGCCATCACACTAGCACTTTGGGAAATGACGCAGCCAAAGGATGCTGTTCGTCACAAGCCACAATGGTTGTCCTCACAGATCTCCCACTAAAAGGTATGAGCAATCTCTAAAGCTGACCTTAAGGGAGGCCTGCCCTCCACTACCTTGAGAGCTGCAGTGACAACAGATCCAGAAAGAACCTCATGTACCTCTGGAGGGGGACAAAGCCAGTGTTGATGCCACAGCTAGCTGAGTCCCAGGGGGATGGGTCTAGGTGGCCCTGCAAATCTACTTCTAACAATTCTCAGACCCAAAAGCCAATGGAGAAATTAACAAATCAGCACCATTCTTTATTATACAGGATGGATCACAATAATTGAAGCTTACATAATAAAAACATGTAAGTCCATGCTGCTTAGAAATTTTCATCTTCATTAAGGGAATTCTTAGAGTAAACACAAGATTTCAGGTACAGTATTTTAAAGCTTATATAATCACTCCAGGGCAGCATTCCAATTTCAACTTGCTTATATTCAAGGTGGTGATTTCTAACTCTAATCAGCTGAGTACAGGAGTGCAAATCCAACAATTAGAGGAGCATGCCTATTTTACATAAGCTTTTTGCAAAGGGGAACGGGGCGAGAAACACCCCTGTGATTCTGCTCTCCCCACATTAACCTTGAAAGTGCAGAAATTAACGCTCTTTTAAGTAAACATTTTTATCTTCTTAGGCCCCTGGGGGTATTTAGGGTAGTAGCTTGCCCACTATTCTATTTTATTACATACTTTCTCTAGAACAATTTGTTGAAAGTAGGCTTAGCTCCTGTTATTTCTTCTAACTCTGCACAACTGGAAACTTGGGTATTGATGGAGGGAGAACTACAAAAGGCTTTTAGAGGTGCCAAGAAAAAGTTTCAAGGGCTACCTGAATGGGAGACCAGAGACCCAAAAGTAGGTCCTGAAGGACAACTTAGCGGATGAATTAGAATCTGCCACTGCTCAGCTCAGAACTCACTAAGGGAATGAGGGTGGACAGACGGACAGATGCAAATGGAGAAACAAATAGTATATTCCTGGGTTCTGACTGGACCCTTGGGATTGGGCGGTAATGAGCTTCTGCCACCCCCCCCCCCCAGCAATGCCGTGCCACTCGCACCTCTGCCCGCTAGGATGGATTTATGGGTTTATTCTGTTACCAGAATTTTCAGAGGGTTCAGGGCCAAAAAATTAACAAAAACCAACGCTAAGGAAGCAAGCCTTCCTCATGCTGTCAGGGCTGTCTTTGAACCCACTGCCAGGTAACTTAAAATGCCAGTTAGGATCCTGGGATATCACACCCTGAAAAGGAAGAGTATGGAAGAGGTGCTGTGGGGTATTTATGAAGTAAGCCATGAAGGCCATGGACAGAGAGGGGCTGACACCTCTTCTCTTCCTCTCTAGCAACCTATGTTTCCTTTTGCTTATAAATATTTTCAGTTCCCTTGACTGGAGGGAATAAATGTGACTCCTGTTTAAATCCAGGAAAATGCTAAAGACCAACATGATACCCTAGATAATGAACTAACTATTCCATGTTGGAAGAGGAATGTCTGGTCACTTGAGAAATAATAGCTGGGTTGGCTATCGACGTTTCTGTGAAAGAATTAATAAGCTGCTCAGTTCTCGGTGAGGGCTTCCCTTTTCCGACAGGCTCGACTCAAAGCCACAATGAAGAACCGAAATAAAGAAGTTGGGAGTTGCACAGTCTGCTGAGATTCCCTGCACATTCAGGGAGGGGAATGCTTCCAGGCTCTGTGTTGTCAGTGGAATGCCCAAATGAAGGCTGCCCAGACTTGGTCATTCCACGGCTGTGGCTGTGGCTGTGGCTATAGGATTCGGTGCAGGTTTGGGGGCTCAGTGGTCCCCCGGGTGTGTATTCTTTCTCACAAACCCCAGGGCATTTGAATGAGTCTAAAAACGCACCTAAAATACACCCTGCAACCTGATTCGCTGAGAAGAGCCCAGTTCATACCTTGTCCTGTCTAAGGACAGGACTGACCACATTGAGGGCAAGAAAGCTGCCTCTCAAACCGTAGCTGAGACAAAAGAGTGGTGTGTGCAGGCAGGATCCTCCTAAAACCGCCACAGGCCATGAGCCGAGGGAACAGATCCACAGGCTGGGAAATAAGACTATTTCAACAACGCCTTTGTTTTACTTCTGGGAAATGGAAAAAAAAAAAAAGGACCAAGATTGGGGAAACGGACACAAATGTGCTTGCTGGGGCCCATTTAAATACTGCAAAGGGGCTCAAGGTAAAGGCGCGAGACCTGAGCCCTTCCGGGTAACCAGCGCTGAGCTCCAAGGTGGCACTTCTGAAACAGGGCTGCCTAGAGGGCAGCATATGTCCACAACATATGTCCCTTGGTCTTCCCGCTCCCGACACCTCAGGCTCCCTTAATGTGGCCATTCAGCCTTTCATCCAGGGAAGCAAAGCCAGCTAGAGGGCCCAGAGCAGCAGGTCAGGAAACAGAAGCCCAGGCCTCAAACAATATCCTGAATCCTCAGGTTCCTGGGAAGGACTTCTCTGCTGGTGCCGGTGTCAATGAGCAGAGCTATGCCACTATTGTCCAAGTCACTGTTGAGTACTGCCTCTATGAGAAGAATTCGATCAGGCGTCTATTTATTTATACCTTTCCTCCACCTGTAAGAGAGGCTCTCTCATTATCCCCATTTTCCAGGTTATTGAGGCTCAAGTAAGCCAAGTCATCAAGAGCTGATGAGTAGCAGGTTCAAGTTCAAACCCAGGCCTTCTGACTCTAAGTTCAGTGCACTTTCCGCTGAGCCTCAGCTGTCCACCACCCATGCTCAGCCTTTATACTCTGAGGCCTCAGAGCAACAGACACTGAGGACCTCCCACAGCGAGGCATCAAGGCACCTGCCCCTCCTGTAATCCCTGCTTGCCATGCCCCACCTGCCCTGTAGCACACACGACTGGGTTTATTTATGATCCACATAAATAGCCACTACCGTAGTGGGTTCCTCTCTCACATGACTAATTTTTACAGCACCTTAAGATGAAATGGATTCTGTATTTATACTAAGAAACAGAATTAGCATCAGGTACTTATTTCTTGCTTTTAAAAACCATTAACCTCCTAGACAAAAATGCTCATGCTAAATAAAACACTACTTGAGTATGCAATTCACTAAAGCAAAACCCAAGCTTGATTAAAATTATTTTCTTGTTGGTTGGGGCCACATAGTTAACCTGGGGCAGTAAGTATGTATAACTATATTATTAATAACAATAGCTAGTGGTTACTGGGCATTCATTATGCACCACATAGTGTTTACAGGGCTTTACAAGTACTGACTCAGTTAATCCTCATAGCAAAACTGAGGTAGGTACTACTACAACCCTGGTTTGAAAATGAAGAACTGAGGCACAGAAAGGTTAAGTAACCAGCGCAAAGTCACAGAGCTGGTAAGAGGGAGACATAGGGATGAATCCCAGGTCTTCTGACACCCAACCAAAGAACTGCAGTTGCCCTAAACATCTGCCATCCTCCACCTTGGAGTTTTAACCATCTAACTTGGAATTTGGTTAAGCAGCGATCCTTCTCATGCTAACTCATGAACACTTAGATTACACAAAATACAAGTGTCTTCAAACCACATCAGTTCACTTACCCTATGAATCAAAGTCAATAATTTCACTTTTATTTCTGTTTATTATCTATATGTAGGCAGAGAAATAGAAACTGAAAACAAAAATAAATTTATAAAGCAAGGATGCTATCTTTCTGAACTGCAGATCACCAAAGGTTATTTCTGGGAAGGAAGAAAATACAGCTAACTTGCCTTTAGGGAAGACCGGGTTCCAAATCCATGTGTAAGCCATGCAATCAAATAAATGATATATACAGGAAGGTACAGAATAGAACAGAGCACATATGCAAAACAGAAATGAAGAGCTAGCTACCCATCCTTTGACTCTACTTTGTAGAAACAAGCTTATTAAATGATGTATGTGGTGAAATCTGAGCAACACTGCTACTAGAGAGTGAAAAGTCTCCACCTTTTCTACATGAAATGCATCTATATCCTCGTCATCTTTGCAACACTATACTCACAAATTCCCAGGCCAGTCTGCTACATGAATCCGATCCCTGATCAAGGTAGCAGAACTCAAAGTTTGCTTTTAGATACGCAAAATAAATTCATGGACATCCTCTTGCTCGAGCTGCCTTTACCCAGAGGTTCATCAAGACTTTGTGCAAGAGGAAACCTGTCCACCATAACACACAACAGCACCTTTCCAGCAGGATGCAAGATGAGCTGTAAATGCTGAGCAATTGATTAGCAAGGCGACGCTACTGCAGGTAGGCCTGGCGGGCATCCCTTCCTCGAGGTGTCTAAAACTGAAATGGGAGACAGTTCACAAAATTCAGGAAGAGCTCCTGCTCACTTTACAACCAATTAGATGCCTTCCATTGTTAAACAGACAAATGAAATCCCTTTCAGAAACAAAGGTATGTACAAAAAGCTAGTTGAAAGGAATTCTCAGACATGCGTCCCCCCCCCCCTCAATAATTATTAGCTAAACATTTTAAACCAAGCTGTAAGGGGAGGAGGGTAATTTTATTTCCTGTTACCTGGGGCTACATAATAATTATGGAAGTGGCAGGGAATTTGTCACTGAGTAAACATAAATGTATAAAATAATTTAAGTAAAATACAGTTACCTTAGCCATCATACTATTTTGACAAGGTCTTTAAAAATGTCTCCCAGCTGTCTCCTTCTGGGTTAGATAAGCAAAAACCCATCTTCAAAATGATGCTTCTTTAGAAAAAAAAAATAACAAAACCAGCAGTTTCACCTCATACATTAATTGCAAAGCCACTGAATGCTCATTCCCAGGCCTAAAAATTAGGTGACTATCAAGAAGTGAGATGTAAGCTTGTTAACCACACTCAGTCATCTGTGTCACTACTTTGTCACCACAACCTCAGACTTACATTGGCATAACGATAAATAGGAAGATACGTTCCTCCAGTTCATAGGAACTGCCTGCGTGCTCCATGCAGGAGACTAGACTGGCCTTTTTTCAGTTTCCATGCTGAGGAAAATCAAATGCATTTGTATGTGAACTGTAACTTCCCAAAGAAGTCAGAGGTTTTAATTTCCTGTACACATCCTTATCTACACCAGTCCTCCATAATTTGATAACTTGCAGAAACCTCTATCAGGAGGGCTACCCTCAGAGAATGGCTTGAAACATCTCAGAGGGTCTCTATAAAGCACAGATAAAGTACACACAAAATGACTTTCTCTCCCTGTATTTCCTACATGCCTGTGCCCTCTCCAACCAATCCAAGATTTAAGCAGATGTCACAACCTTGCACACAGGTCAATTCACACTAGGGTCACCCAAGGTGAAGACCCAAGGAGAGGAAAATTATCTTATATCCTCTGTTCTACAGATGATGACTGTCAAACCAAGCAGGCCTCTCCTCTTATGCCAAAAAATTATTTCACAGTCAGTCGGAAGTTAAGTGATTTTGATATAGAACAGCCCTGCGACTGTTGTCTTACATGAAGCATGATTTCTAGTTAAGATGTCTGCAAGTGGAACATTTCAGAATCCACAGCTGGCCCAGGCCATGAGTCTGGCTGTCAGGATCGGTGGCCTTCTGCACTGCCCAGAAGGCCTGGACACCAAGACGAACAGTTGCAGGTCCCCAGACTAGTCCAACAACTAGCAGTCTTCTCATATACAGTACAGTTCTCCCTTGAATTTCTTCTCTAGGATGATGGTAAGTGCTCTCTCTCTCTCTCTCTCTCTCTTTCTCTAGCATGTGTATACACACACACACACACGTCTTGCTTTTCGAAGCTGCTTCTGAAATCACAGGAAACTTCCTGCTTCGGTTCTGCAGTCGGGAAGCCTATCCTAGTGTCATTGAAGACATCAGGGAAATTTGTCTTTTCAGAAAGAAAAAGGGAAATGAAGTGAAACCTGCAAATATTTTTTAAGGCATATGTGGAGACAAAATAAGAAGGTAGCTGCGTGGACTTTTGGAATCAGATAGGAAATAATGTCATCAGCATAGAATTTATAATCACCCTCCTCGCTATGAAAAGAAGCAAAGTTGGCAGTGTCCCAAGGCAAGGCCTTCCTCAGGTATCTGAAAATGCTTCATTAAAGAGGCAGGCTGACTGCCAACATAAAGATCACAGATAACACACATCTTGCCAGTGGACCCTGCTTGTGTGATATACCTACAGACACAGGGCCTTAGGTTTCCTAAGAAAACCATGATGATGAATTAAATAGGAGAAATTTGCCTTTCCTACAAACTGCCTACATTCTCCAATTATTCAGAGAAGTCTCTTGTGGTTGAAAAACAGAAAACTTTTTCTTCCCTTCTCCAAATAACAGATGAAGAGAAAACTCTCAAATGGCCCAGAAGAGCAAAGCCCACAGCTAGCTGAAGCAGCCAACCCTGGCAAGCCAACTATTTATTTTCATGATGTTCAGATGGCCAGGGAAAGCCGAGGGCAGCCAGGCAAAGCAGAGCCCTGAGAACCTTATGCCTCCATTCCTAATAATCAAAATGAATTCAATTTCCTAGGCCTGTCCTTTCTTGAGCCTCCATCTGCTTTCTGTGAGTCACCTGTTGACTCCTGTTACCCGACCCCACTGAGCCAGGCTTTCCATCAGCTAGGGCTAGAGATGCCAGGATGCCTCCACCTCTTCTGCCTGCCATCCACCTGTTCTGGGATTAAAATCAACCTTCTATCGTCTCAGACCAGCCTGCAGAAGGCCACCACACCGGGAGCATGCAACTTCTTTTTTTTTTGAGACAGTCTCACTCTGTTGCCCTAAGTAGAATGCTTTAGAACAGCTCACAGCAATCTCAAATTCTTAGGCTCAAGAGAGCCTCTTGCCTCAGCCTCCAGAGTAGCTAGGACTACAGGTGCCTGCCACAACGCCTAGCTAGTTTTCCTATTTTTAGTAGAGATGAGGGTCTCGCTCTTGCCAAGCTAGTCTTGAACTCCTGAGCTCAGGTGATTTACCCGCCTCAGCCTCTCAGAATGCTAGGATTATAAGAGTGAGCCACCACTACTTCTTAACTTTCTAAAGCAGCTAGACCATTCATCTAGTTGAAGCCCGGCTTCATTACTTTGTAAAATCTTCAGATCATTGCAAGTGAAAAATAATAAGTGTACGCCTTTATCTTTCCTGGAGCGAAAAATTCTGTTAGCATTCACACAAATGAATAATGCACTCTACTGAGCAAAATTGGTTGAAGACAAACTATTAAACCAGAGGTAGCTGCTGATACACTAATTACCTCCTTTTAAACATAACCCACCCAGTTAGGTATTATGTACTTTGCATATGTTAGAGTACAAACCCACATATATTTTATTAATGTATATCTGCATCTTCTATGTGTACTTATTTAAATATTTTAGCAGTCAAATTTTCCCTAAGGAAGCTCCGATAAACTCCAAAACCATGGTTACCCCCATCCCCAAAACTATGTATAACTATAGATGAAATGAATACATTTTATAAAACTGAAAAGGGAAATGTGCTTTTGGATACAGGGTTCACTTACAGCATAAAAGTTACGGATGCATACAACGAGATGTAAACACCTTTTGTCTCAGTTGGATCAATAAGAATGTATTTGATTTTCAAAAGCCCTAGAATTCTGTCATCCCAAGAACAGAGCTGAGTTTCAAGACCCCACTCACGTCTACATAACTTACCTAACGCCAGAGACCAAGCACTGCTATACTTGCTTTAAAAGCAAGCTTGGAGCCTTGAGAGACTATTTATGAATGATATGGGCCTCCAACGTCTGGCCTTATTAACTTTAATTCAAGGCCAGGGAAGAGGGATTAAAGGCAACATCAGGATGCACCCTGATCTACCTCTGGATATGGTTATCCAACAGCCAAAATCTTATCCTATTCCAGCTCCATCAAACTTGCCCAGGAATGCTCAAAGTCTATGACATTTGATTCCAGTTTCAGGTCACTAGCCAAGTAATGATTTAATGCTATAAACTCTCAAAAATCCTTTTCTGTTTCAAGAGGCTTGTCCTTGGGTCTAGAAGTGCACTCACTGGAACTCAAATTGGGACCACCTGAGCAGGGCATGTGAAAGCCACAAAGTAGGTGCTTGACAGTGCTGAGTCATTACAAGCTGTTTCCTCTGAAACGACATGCACCCAGGGGCCTTTTGGGCATTAATATCCACTTTCTGGAAGCAAATAAAATATATGCACATTGTGCAAAATGATGCAACCCTCTGTGGCCGAGAGACAACGGTAGGGAATATAGCTCTAAGAGTGGGTAGCAAAGAACTACACAAACTCGCAGCTGCTCTCCAGGGACTGTAACTTTATCCCAGATGCTGAAAGATGGCTATTGGGATATGGAATAGGAATATTCCCCCTGCAGACCCGGCGCAGATCAGACCTGTACAAGGGTGCGTTTTACTTTAAGCTGTTAAATCCCCCTCTAATTGGCGGATGGGAAAAGCGCCCGGAGAAAATGATGCATAATGGATTTGTTCTCGAGGAGGATGGACTAGAGAGTAGAGAAGCGGGATGCTAACTGGCTTTTCTTCCCATGTGCAGGTCATCGGAAAAGCCGATGTCTTCCTCTCCAAGGAGTTTCCGGAACTCACCATCTGGCTCCACTTTCGACAGGGGAAAGGAATGGTTTCACGCCCACCTGCCCACGGCCTCTCCTCCCCGGCACCCCTTGCCCCCGCCGGGCGCGCGAGTGCTGCCTGCATCCACGGTCCCGCCCGCTCCCCGCTTGCAGAGCGGCCCCGGCCGGCAGCTCCCCCGGCGGCCGCCTCTGCACCACTCGCCAACCTCCGCGCCGGGCCGAGGTCATGCCCGCCTGCCCCCGGCGCCCGGACGGCCCCCTCCTCGTGCCAGCCAGCCACCCGGGAGCCGCGCTAGGGAAGGGGCCCGCGGCGGAGTTGACACGGGGACTCACCAGGTAGGCGCCCACCGTGCCCTGAGCCAGCATCAGGGCGCACTCGGACACCAGAAAGATCTTGATGTTGGAGAAGCAAGACACCTTCTTTTTCTTCTTCTTGTTCCTCTGCGCCTCGTCCCCCTGCAGCTCGCCGCTCCGGCCGCCGCCCGATGAGCCTCCCGGCTTCTTCCCCTGCATCCTTCCCCCGCCGCCGCCGCCGCCGCTTTCCCGCTCGCCCCGGGTGTTGGGGCCGCTGCTGGGCGGGGGTGAGCGCTGCGAGTCTGCGTGCCGTCCCTGCCCCGGGCCCGCGGCGGTCGCCCCCGTCCTGCCGGGCTGGAGAGGTGGAAGGCACAGCTCCTCGCCGCCGCCGCCGCGCTCGCCCCCTTCCTCCGCCTCCGCCTCCGCCTCCGCCCTCCCCTCGCCTCCTCCTCCGACTCGGGCTGTGCCAATCACAGGGGCTCCTCGCGCCGCCCGCCGCCGCTGCCTCGCCTCCCGCGGACGCCCGCCGCTGCCATCGCCTGCTTTCCCTGGCCCACCGGCTACGCCTGTCCTCACCCCCGAAACCCCAGCCGCGAAGGTTGGGGCTTGGATCGCAGCTGCGCGCCCTTGCCGCCGCGCCGCTCCGCCCTGCTTGTGCGGCCCGGGGAAAGCAAGGGGGGAACGGACTGGGGGTGCTGGGGGTGGCCTGGGGGCGGAGGTTGGGAGCGTTCGGCTGCCGAGAGATATGGAGATGGGGGGCGTCTTTGCAGTTTCAGGGTGCCCTAGAGGTAGACAGGCGGTGCCCGGCCCCTGGGTGGCGCTACGGGACTCGGGGCGCAGCGGCGGAGACAGTGTAGTGCTGCTCCCTGGCGCCGAGACGCTGGTGCGGAGGCGCCCCTCGCGAGGCTGGGACCTAGTGTTCGGGCACCGAGCGCTAGGCCGGAGAGGAGGCGCTGTTTCCGGGAAGATGGAGAGTACTGAGGATCCAGAAAGAGCTTGGCGCGCGCTCTTCCCCTCCACTCGGGGATTTTTTTGGGACAGATGTTGCGCTCTGGGGCTTGGGGAGATGCCAGAGGTCAGAGCGCTTGAGGCTTCTGCCGCCTGCTGGCCTCTGCTCCTCCTCTCCTGGGCGTGTTTAAAAGGCCCTACCCGAAAGGAGAGAAAGGGGAAGTTAGGATAATCCGTCAGGAGGCGCCTAGACTGTTGGGGTCCCGATCGTGGTGTCTAGATGACTGCATGGTCGCAGAGGCCCCAGCAGAGGGCCTTGTCCGGTCCTCCATCTGCCTGGAACCCGGTGGTCGGAGCAGGCAGGAAGCCGTTAGCTGCAGGCCTGTCTAAGTCCCCGCCTCTCTGGCTTTGTGGCCTGGGCCACCATACTTGGCCTTGGCCTGAATACCCTGGCTGCTGCGCAGCGGCTTTTTATAGTCAGTCCCCATCCTCAGCATACCGAGGAGTTTGGGGCCCAGAGCACCGCCAGTAGGATCTGCTAGCTCTCAGCGGCAGCTTTGGAAGTTCAGAGGAAACTGGACAGGACTGGACAGGTACCAGGAAACATTCAGCAACTTTAATCTGAGTAGTTGGGGAGGTAGCCAATGATTCATTAGAAAATTTTTTCCTTGACAATTGTGTCAAAGAGAATGATCCACTCTCCTGGGCTCTTATGTCCCAATGCAGACTTCAATTCAAAACTGAACAGTAATTAACACTACTGTAATTTTTACTTTACCATAGAACTTGAATGAGCATAGATAGTGTAACTCTGGGGCTGTTGTTCTGGCATGTCATTTAAATATAAACTGCTTCATCTTTCTGGGATTCAAGACTTAATTCACCCAGGCTTGGTGTCACTTTGAGATACCCCCTCCTTGTCTATACCACCTCCTGTCTGAATTGACTCCCCCTACAGATGGCTTTCCCCATTTTTTCCACTTCCTGTCATTACCAGCTACCCTATTCCCCACCAGTCCTATCATTAGAATCCTTAACCACAGGCCCCTCCTTCTCACCCACACCCTGCCATCACTCATAACCAGCTTTTCTACAGAATCTTTGGTTCCCGCCTCACTTCCTCTGGAGAAGACCCTTGAGTTAGCTCTCTTCCCTGCCTCTGAATGCAAGCTGAAAGCTCAGCTGTACTTTTGTCTTGTCTCAGCTGACAAGTAACAGCGATCCCTTTGCTATTGAAATGTGCAGAATCCATTACATTCTTCAACTCGTATTTACAGGCTTTGTAGTAAGAAGAGTTAATGTTTTTTGTGTACTTACTCTGGCCAGGCATGTTCTAAGTGCTTCACCCACATTTACAATTGAATCCTGACAATAGTCCTCTAAACGAGACACTATTGTTACCCTCTTTTATAGATAAGAAAACTGAGGACCAGAAAGTTTAACTAACCTGACCCATGTCACTCACCTAGTAAATGGCAGAGCCAGCTTTCGCAACCAGCATGTCTGCTATCACAGCCCAGGTTCTTAAAAACTACCTATACTTTATCTCATTTATCACCCAGCAGTTCATCTAATGGGGAGGCCCAGACTGGTATTGTTCTTCTTTTATAAATGGAACCTGAGAGAAGTATAGTGACTAGCCCTGTGTCGATAAGCTAGAAAGGGACAGAACTTGCACCCAAGTCCTGCCCTCTGCTCTGCAACACACTGCCTAATATACAGGTTGAGGGGGACAGACACAGGTTTTTTTAATTTTAACCATTTATTTTAGATTAAAAATATTAACTGTCTTTAGAGAATAATTACATGCTTTTGCTGGCAGAGAAAAGATTCTCGATTAGGGTCATTCCTGTAATTAATGGTAAGCAGCCATGGACATCATCGAAGTCAGCCTGAAAGAAATCAGGCTGCAACCTCACAATGGGCAGAAAGAAGAAATTTAACCTATTTAGTTCCCTTCTTTCTTTGCTCATCCTTTATTTACTTGTAGATCAAGACTGCAGGATGATGAGGTGGGTTTATGAGTGTCTGATGCTTTTGCTTGGCAGTCCCCTTGACCCATATGCCAACAGAGGGAGCAACAAAAAAATAGTAACCATCCTTATATCTGTATAGCACGTTAATGCTTGTAAAGTACTCTTATATCCTGCTTCTCAGTTGACTCTCACAAGGGGGAGAGCTGGTCTTGTTAACCCCATTTTACTCATAAGAAACAGCAGCAAGAGGGTTTGAGCAGCTCATAGTTAAGCAAGTAGCATGAATTGAACATGCATTTTCCAGGTCAAAATGATGGTAGCATTGAGAAGGAAGTTGGCTACATGGGACTGAGCCCTCCTATGATCTGCAGTACCCCCTCTAATCAGCCTTGGAAATAAATGATTGACAATCATGTGAACAGAGAGGCCAACAGCTTAAACCCCACTCAGTGCCTCAAATAGGTTTCCTTAAATGTTGCCTCAGAGAATTGCTCACTCCCACTTCCAGGCTGAGGCCTTCTTCATTCATCTCTCCCCTGATGGTAGACAGTGAATTTAAGAACAGGCCAATATTATGAATGACTCTAGAATCCATGTGATAACTTTGGACTCTTCAACTGCATTTGTGAGCTAGGTGGCTTTTCAAAGTTAGATGAAAACATTGCTAGCTATGGCTATGATTCCATGATTCCTTACACTATTGGCTTCTAGAGCTATTCTAAACATTGAGAAGCCATGTAATCTTGAAATTGAATACAGCAAAGCAAAAGGAACATGGGGTGACATAAGAAGGAAAACCATCTTTTATTTCTAAAATATTAATGAGCCATAGGTAAATGCTTAGTGATTGGGATTTGGAGAAGGTTCATTTCTGTGGGAGAGAAGTGGGTTAA
This sequence comes from Arctocebus calabarensis, assembly GCA_963573935.1. Lineage (NCBI taxonomy): Eukaryota > Metazoa > Chordata > Mammalia > Primates > Lorisidae > Arctocebus > Arctocebus calabarensis. The sequence continues at coordinate 23,723 of CAUYON010154082.1, forward strand.
CTTCATAGTCATGGGGCAAAAAATGACAATATCTTCCTCTATTACTGGGCTGTGGCCAGATTTCACAGCAAGCAGCCTGAATGTAATTCAACACAATGAGAAGCTGTTGTTCGAGTAATTCACATGAACCATCTTTTGCCAGCTTCAATTTTGTTCACAGGCAAATACAAAGTTGCAAAATAAATGCAAAGAATGATTTCTGATTGTCACTGGGATGGAAAATAGATGCTTAGATTCTCACCCTGGGGATGGTTTCTTTCTCTTTTCTGAAAATATACCAATCATATCTTGTGTCCAACCAAGGATAGAATTGGGACTAGGCCAACTTCTTTGGCTTGAAACTAATATTTGGGCTGAATTGAAGCTTATTTTGTTTTTCTCAGAGTTTTTCTCTCCCCACCCCCATTTTCCAATTAGCTTGATCCCATATGCCTTTCTACCATAGAGCCTGCACTTGCTATTTGCTACTTACTGTATTCACAGTCTCATATTTTAAATTATATTTCTTAATTTGAATATGCCCTAAAGCTCAGCAAAGAAGTACCAAGGATAAACATCAGTGCAGATGCAAGTTTAAAAAACGGTGAATCCAAGTGGAGAAACACAAGAAAGAACACGAATGTAAATTGCAGAACTGATATGAGAAAGCTAAGGTTTTAGGAAGGTGTTGTGTTTATGGAAAATGAGCTTTGAGGTAAAGGAGAAAGACTACAGATAATAAACATTTACCAATGTTAGTGCATTTGGCGAGTATATCATTTGCTTCTTCTATTGATACTCATATGAATAGAATTTGTTTATCCAAACAGACTGTTGGCTTCTTAAGGATAGAGAGTGGTTTTACTTTAAAAATAAAGGATCATTTGTTCTTCTCAGTGCCTACTAGGACTGTTGCCAAGAAGCTTAATATTTCTGATTAGGGTAGGAGACCCAGAAGGTATCAAGGTTTATAGAAAACTTCCTTCTAGGCATTGTCCCCAGGGACCTTCTTGTCCATCCTCCCTGTGACTATGCACACCCCCTTCTTGCAGCAGTAACTGTCTCCATGAGCTCTTTCCCTGACATAAAGCCTTTCCTCCCAGAGGAGGACTTTCCCAGCTGTGTTCTTGGTCTCTGAAAAATGCACACAAACCTTTGTATTTTAAGGGTGGGTGCAATATGGGGGGTAAATGACATGAGTCAGCCCTGAAAATGTGTTTAAGGCCTCACAGCATCTCCAATAAGGGAAGCGTGAGGTGTAGAGATTAATAAAATGTCAAGAGTTTCATGGATTCTAAGCTCAGCAGAAAGTGGCCACAGCAGGCCCGGGGCAATCAGTGCATTAATCCTTGGGCTGATCATAGGGAAGGAAGGAGTCCTGGACAGCATCCCAGGAAGCCATAAAAGAAGATTTACAAGGTAGAGAGTGCCACTAAAGAGAATCAAAAGCCAAATCTAGAGCATGGGTAATGCAGAAACCACCTATAGATAAGAGAACGGTGACAAACCTCTTCCCGGGGCAGGTTCCCCACGTTCCGTTTCCTAATCCTCCAGCTGGGCGGGGGGGGGGGGGGCCGCCCCCCCCCCGCCGCGGCGCGGGGCGGCGCGCGCGGGGCGGGGGGGGGGGGGGGGGGGGGGGGGGGG
>CAUYON010154090.1:0-42637 GCA_963573935.1 Arctocebus calabarensis
TGGAATACTATGCAGCCTTAAAGAAAGATGGAGACTTTACCTCTTTTGTGTTTACATGGATGGAGGTGGAACATATTCTTCTTAGCAAAGTATCTCAAGAATGGAAGAAAAAGTATCCAATGTACTCAGTCCTAATATGAAGCTAATTTATACCTTTCACAAGAAGGCTAAAACCCAACTATAGCACAAGAATACAGGGAAAGGGGAAAGGGAGGGGAGGGGAGAGGGGAGGATGAGTGGAGGGAGGGCAATTAGTGGAACACACCTATGGTGCATCTTAGCAGGGTACTGGTGAAACTTATTAAAGGTAGAGTATCAATGTCTTTATATATAATCAAGAAAATGCCATGAAGGCTATCTGTATCAGTACGATAAAAATATTTCTGTATGTATATGAAGCACATTGTGCCCTATGATTGCACCAATGTACACAATTAAGATTCAATAAAATTAAAAAAAAAAGAAAGTAAAAGTAAATGCGAGGTCCTGATTGTTTATTAGGAATAAACGATCTTGGTAGCTAATCCATGATCCTGACCCTGTTGCTATCTTTACCTACTAGTGAGTGTCTCATGAACGCTCCATCAACTCTAACTTTGCTGGTAATGATTCCTCTCTCTGAATTGTTCTTTCTCTTCTCTCATTTCTTTCCTACACATTCTTTACATCTCAACTGAGCCATCTTCTCTGTGAACCATTTTATGGCTGGATTAACAAATAGGTCTGAAAAAAATCAAGGAAGAAAAGAAACCAAGATAATATTATGTTACACTTGGCCAATACAGAAAAATACTTTCAAAAGTCTTCTGACGGTCTTGACTCCTTTTTTTCTCCCTGGTACTTTTTCCAGGGAACCTTCTTGCCAACAGAAGCCATAAAACTTCCACTAGTAAATGTAAATGGCTGTGGAAAAGTTCACGATAAAAGGAGTTCAGTGAAAGAATCTAAGAGCTGCTAGGACCCTAGAGATCTAGTTTAACTTCAGAGAGTCTCCAACAGCTCTGTTATTCAGTAGTTAATAAAACCAAGGCACAGACAATTGGCAAGAGCGAGAACGGGAAACTTGTCACTACCGTCTTCTGCTCCAGTCATCTTTCCATTCACTGTCCCTCGTTCTAACAACCTAGGGGTTGACTTGTTAGGAGAAATTAATTGACAACCAACATGAGTGAAAACTAGACACAAAACAAAGAATCTGGGAAAAAGAGAAACACCTGCAGAAAGAGATACCTAAATGTGGCCAGGGACAAGGGGAATTAGGCAAACCAACCTAACATTATTGGAGATGTCATATGGGGATGCTTCAAGATCTGTTTAATCAAAAATTGTGTGTTGCAACTTTATCAAATAAAGGCTACTGCTAAGAAGTATTTTTTTTTTCATTTCCCTTTGCCATGTAGACCTATTTATCTGATAATATGGCAAATAATTGTTTAATGCCAGCCTTAATTTACCTCTTCAAATGCGTTACTAAATGCCCTCTTATTCCAAATGGCATTGCCAAAATCTGTTTAATCTGATCTTACAAAATACATACTTTTCTTTGTCTTCTCTATTTCCTCCTTTACTTTTTAACTTATTTGACTAAATTGAGAGACTAGCCTGGAGATGCTGTTGTAAGAGGGTCTCATGAACCCTGAGGACAGCCAGCTGACCTCCTGATTTATCTTTGCCTTACCAAGAATCATGCAACATGCTAGAAAATGTTTCTTACTAAGCATGTTATATATTTATCCTTGATCCTGGTCCACTAACTCTCCTTTTTTTTTTTCCTTTTAGCTAAATTTATTCCTTGGGAATAATACCTTGTTCTGTTTTTATTGTCTGCCATCTTTTTGCTTTATTTCTTAATTACACCTTTATAGTTAATTCCTACCTATGTCTCAGTGCAAAGGATTATTTAACACTAAACCGCACACCTTCCAGACACAAACTGAGCTGGAATGGAATTCACCTTGTTTCTTTAATAGGAAAGAGGGGGAGGGGATAGATGCATTCAGAAGTGGAATCTTCCACATATGCATAGTAAGAATCCTCCTGTGGTCAAATCAAGATTACAATTTATATGGAATTGCTCAGTCATCCTTGGAACCAGGCTGAGAGAGCTATAGTTCATGGTTTCCTCTCCTTAAGGGATTTCAACACACAAAATATAATAATGATCTTTATTCTGATAGCTCCTAAATTTCTACCTTCAGCCCTTATCTCTCCCCCTAATTCTTGACTATTTAGCCCATTGCATTCTATTTTAACGTTGCATAGGCATCAAAACTAATTTCAGCATCCTAGTTAGTTTGGTAATTCTGGTGCATTCACTCATCTCTCTGAGTCTCAGTTTTATTATCCACAAATTGGGAAAGATGCTACCTACTTGATGTTGGCATGAAATGGGGTCATGCTTATAAAATACCAAGGACTATATAGGAGTTGGTATGTAATATTAATATATACTCAGTAACTCTTAATGTCTTTTATTCTTATTTATTTATTTTATTTATTTTGAGACAGAATCTCCCTATGTCACCCTTGGTAGAGTGCCATTGCATCACAGCTCACAGCAACCTCAAACTCTTGGGCTTCAGCGGTTCTCTTGCCTCAGCCTCCTAAGTAGCTGGGACTACAGGTGCCCACCACAATGCCTGGCTATTTTTTTGTTGCAGTTGTCATTGTTGTTTAGCTGGCCCGGGCCAGGCTTGAACCCGCCAGCCTCAGTGCATATGGCTGCTGCAGTAACCACTGTGCTATGGGCGTTGAGCGTTTCCTTCCTTTTTAGTCTCCCCTATAGTGTCCATTCACTGCCACATCATTCCATTCCCCTTGTCCCTACCTTACAGAGCTGTCTTATTTCCTGGTTCCCTATTCTCTCATCCACAAGGAGCTGTACAACCACATCAATGTCCCAGTAATGATGATGTCACCTGTCCTCCCACTTCCACACCCACCAAAACCCAGCAGCAGCTGTGTGCAAGGCAAACAATAAGAAAAGGAGATAGACTAGCAATTGTTGTTTTAAGGGATTTTTTTTCTATTATACTTATCATTGCCTTTGTATTCCTTTGACTATAAATATATTTTGCTGTATATATACCACTGATGGTTATAACTAAGCTTGAAATTTCAGCACTTTCCTGTTATAGCTGAACAAAACTGCAGAACATTAGTTTCTTCTTTGAATGAGGCATATGTTAATTACTGTAACTGCCTAATATGCATATTCTAATACGTTATTTGGCTAATCCATGACTGGGTTTTTCTACATTATTCAGAGAAATTGAAAATTGGCTATTCTTAAATGAATGTCAAAACTATATTTGAATAAAATAAAATTGTTTATCCCAACGTAAGCGACTCGCTTGACAAATAAACTGATAATGAGCTCTAATGATAAACACCAGCATTGTAACAAAGCGGCATAAAACTCTTTTAGGGTTTTTGTTAAAAGTACCAGTCTGTCACTAAAAAGTGAAGAAAGTTTTATCGACAAAGAACTCTTTGGACAAGTGGAAATGTTGTCTGCAGCTACGCTTGCCAAGTGAAGAAAAGATAAAGCCCAAAACGTTCATTTCCAAGCTTGTTGGGTAAAGAATAGATTTCAAATGTGTTTCTAAAACATTCATTACAAAACAGTCAGGTTTACATTTTCGAATTGTTAGTTACTAAGTCATATAAAAAGTTCATATACCAAAGAGTTTTCAGCTTGCTGTGAGCAAAATACTGTGTGTCATTTCAATTTTGACACACTAAAATACTTTTAAAAATATTCTGAATTGGCCTTTTAAAAACAATTCAGGCATTCAACTTTATATATTCACCTCTGTTCCTACTTAAATATGAACATGTGGAAAAGGAAGTTCACCAGGGGATAGATAATATGCAGCAATTTGAAGCAAGGAAACATGACTTGACATCTTGTCTGGTTGACAGAAAACCAAATAATAGACAGTGCACAATAGCAAAAACTGATGCTAGAACTGTTTCAGAGGATTATGCCCTGAAAGCATAAGTAACCCTTTGAATCAATTTCTGAGACTAGATGCAGCAACCTAAGCTTATGCTTCACATCCCATAGGGACCAGAGGAAAAAGTAATCATTTTTATTCCCTTTCATGAGCCATAATCTCCATAATAGGTATATGGGAGTACTGGACTCCAAGAGATAAAAATGTCTTCTAAAGTTACTTTAAACATTCTAAGCTTATACTGCTATTAGCTCCATAGCTGCTTTACCAAGAGAGAGGACTCTGCACTGCTCCTTCCTGAGTAGTCAGCACTGCATCCACCACTCAGCCGGACACTTTGTCCTACATAGCTACACGAGGCGGGGCAACTAGAGGGAGAATGCAGGTGGGAATAAAAAATCAGTGTACATACATTCTAACTGTGCAGAGCTTTAGATTCAAAGGCTATTTGAGCCTAATAGAATTCATTCACTCCTTGCATATTGTTAAGGCACGTCTATGCTCTGGGTAGCTCCCCAGTATTCAAAGATCAATGAGATTAACACTCTTTTTCAGGACGGTGCCTGTGGCTCATCCAGTAGGGTGCCAGCCTCATATACCGAAGGTGGCAGGTTCAAACTCGGCCTAAGCAGAACTGCAAAACAGAAAAATAGCCAGGCATTGTAGGGGCGCCTGTAGTCCCAGCTACTCGGGAGGCTGAGGCAAGAGAATCACCTAAGCCCAGGAATTGGAGGTTGCTGTGAGCTGTGTGATGCCACAGCACTCTACTGAGGGCGATAAAGTGAGACTCTGTCTCTACCACCCCCCCCAAAAAAGCATTAAACACTCTTTTCAGCAACAGTTTATCCAGTGGAGTGGTTATCTCAAAAGATGACGTAGCACGCACCTTGTTCAGTGGTTTAACTCTTGGCGAGTATTTTTTTATCATCTAACAGGAATTTTTCTCCCCATTATTTTTATCTATCTTAATATTACCTTTTGGAACAAACAATAAAATGTAATTTCCTCTATTAGAAACCCTTTCAAGTATTTGGAAATTATTATGTCATGACTATGTATTTAAAATTGTTTCTTTTGGGGGGGCGGTGCCTGTGGCTCAGTGGGCAGGGCACCGGCCTCATATACGGAGGGTGGAGGGTTCAAACCCAGCCACTGCCAAACTGCAACAATAAAAAAATAGCTGGGCGTCATGGTGGGCTCCTGTAGTCCCAGCTACTCAGGAGGCTGAGGCAAGAGAATGGCCTAAGCCCAGGAGTTGGAGGTTGCTGTGAGCTGTGTGACTCCATGGCACTCTTCTGTGGGCTATAAGATGAAACTCTGTCTCTACAAAAAAAAAAAGTTTCTTTTTCTTTGTTTTTTTAATGCTGAACTTTCCCAGTTCTCAATCATCTTTTCCACTTTAAAAAGCTTTCAAAGCCCCTGACCACATCTCTTGATTGTTTCCAATTTATCAGTTCTGATCACATCGCTTGATTATTTCCAATTTATCAGTATCCTTTACAGAGATCACCCCAAAATAAAAGCAGTATTCTAAGTACATTCTAGTCTAAAAGTAGCACCATTATTCTAAATTGACTGGCTGCAGTTGAATTTCTTTGAAAGTGACCTAACAAAGGATTAGCCTTTTTTTTTAGATGAAGTCTCTCTCCGTTGCCCTGAGTAGAGTGCTGTGCCGTCACAACAACCTCAAACTCTTGGACTCAAAAAAATCCTCTATCTCAGCTCCCAAGTAGCTGGGACTACAGGCATCTGTCATAATGCCCCACTAGTTTTTCTTTTTTTATAGAAATGGTGTCTCATTCTTGCTCAGGCAGCCTCAAACTCCTGAGCTCAAGCCATCCACCCACCTTGGTCTCCCAGAGGGCTGGGATTCACTGCTCCTGGCCCAGAACATTAGTTTTGTTTGTTTGTTTTCTCTTTTTTTTTTTTTTTGAGACAGAGCCTCAAGCTGTCACCTTGGATAGAGTGCTGTGGCATCACAGCTCACAGCAACCTCCAATTCCTGGGCTCAAGCGAGTCTCTTGACTCTGCCTCCCAAGTAGCTGGGACTGCAGGCGCCCGCCACAATGCCCAACCATTTTTTGGTTGCAGTATCATTGTTGTTTGGTGGGCCCGGGCTGGATTTGAACCCATCAGCTCAGGTATACATGGCTAGCACCTCAGCCCGCTGAGCCACAGGTGCTGTGCCTTGTTTTGTTTTTTTGAGACAGAGTCTCATTATGTTGCCCTTGGTAAAGTGTCATGGCACCATAGCTCACAGTAACCTCAAACTCTTGGGCTTAAGCAATTCTCTTGCCTTAGCCTCCCAAGTAGCTGGGATTATAGGCACCCACAACACCCGGCTTTTTTTTTTTTTTTTTTTTGGTTGCAGTTATCATTGTTGTTTAGCAGACCCAGGCCAGGCTCGAACCCACCAGCTGCAGTGGACATGGCCGGTGCCTTACTCACTGAGCTTTGGGCGCCAAACCGAGAACATTAGCTTTCGAAGAGTTTTGTGATATTTTGGCCTATGCTTTTGTCTTTGAATATCAGAAATTTTTACAACCAAGATAATGGCTGTATCTCCAACATAAAATAATGCTTAGCGCAGATTAGTTATGAAGTAATGATCAAGAGTAACTTGAACAAATTAGAGATTTTATTTTTTATTTTTCTCACTTTTTTATTTAATTTTTATTTATTTTTTGTTTTGTTTTGTCTTGTTGTTTTTTAGAGACAGAGTCTCACTTTATCGCCCTCGGTAGAGTGCCGTGGCATCACAAAGCTCACAGCAACCTCCAGCTCTTGGGCTTAGGCAATTCTCTAGCCTCAGCCTCCCGAGTAGCTGGGACTACAATGCCTGGCTATTTTTTTGTTGCAGTTCAGCCAGGGCTAGTTTTGAACCCGCCACCCTCAGTATATACGACCGGCACCCTACTCACTAAGCCACGGAGATGGTAGTTCAGTGCCAGTTTAGTAGCCATCAGAGAATCAGCAGATGCTCTACTCTGTCAGATGTAGGTTGTCACGGCCAGATTGTTTGTTTTTTTTCCTTATTACTGTAACTTTGTAACTATGACATAACTTCTGCACCTTTAATACGATGCCCCCATTGCAGAGAGGGAGAAGGGCAGAGGGACATGCCAATCTGGGCTATCCATTTTTTGTCAAGAAAATAAAAACTGACACCACAAAATTTCATTTACATCTTATTGATCAGAATTATATCACATGGCTGATGCTAGCTAGGTAGAGAATGAGAGGGTATTATGGGTTCACTCTAACTATATATACAACAATACTAAAATTACTCCAACTACTGTGACCTACTCATATACTCATTTGAAGAAATCTTTAAAATAAATTTTCTTGTTACAATGGAAAAATAAAAACAGCCACTCCTATTGTCTGGATCTTTCCTCTGGGTCTTTCTAAGTTGGATTTTACATTTCATTCTATTGTTCAATACCTTGGTCCAGGTGTTCCCAGCACTATTAACTGAGCCCATGAAAAGGATAGAGTCCTTGAAAGAGCTTATAGTTTTAAAGAGAGTACAAGAAGCAAGCATTAAAAGAAAGAGAATCTTTTATTTTATCTCATATTTATGCATAGATGTAACTGTACTGCTAAGTTTATATACAATGCGTTTTCTAAGTTATCTCAGTTGTATGCAAGAGGTAGCTTCTCTTTTTCTTATGTGAATAAGTGGTCTTCATTGAATTCAACCGCTTTAATAATATATCTTTTCCAAAGAGCTAATAACATTATTTGGAAGTTCCCTGGCATTTTGTATTTTTCTGGGCTTGGGAAGGCCTTCTGTGAACATCAGAGCCCTCCTCCACATTGTTAGGATCTGTGCCAGGCTTTCTGTTATATATTCAGTCACATCTGCTCCTTCTACACATTTAGGGTACCAGGAACACAGATGTTCTTGGCTCCCAGCCATTTCCAGAGTTGTTTCCACTACAAGTAAATTTTTCATTACACATTTATCAAACCATGTTACTTCCTGTTCATCCTCATTCTTAATGTAGATCATCCATACTATAGCATTTGATCTTTTAGCTTAGGTTTTTTTTTTCTCTCTTCTAAGTCATCATGAGTAATCAAAGACCCTAAAACTTGACCTCTAAAAAGATTATAGCTTGCTTTCCATAGAGGTTGTGCTAGTCTGCAGTCCCACCTACAGTGAACGAGTGTATCTTTCTCTTCATGGCCACGCCAGCATCTGCTACTTTGAGACATTTTGATGGGAGCCATTCTCACTGCAGTTAGGCAATATCTCATTATAGTTTTGATTTGCATTTCCCTGGTGATTAGAGATGTTGAGCATTTTTTCATGCATTGGTTGACTATTACACAATTTTCCTTTGAAAAGCTTCTGTTCATGTCTTTATGGACAGTAGTATGGAAATACCTCAAAGACCTAAAAGTAGACTTACCTTTTGATCCAGCAATTCTACTACTACGCATTTACCCCCCAAAAAAGACATTTTATCAAAAACACACTTTCATGTAAATGTGTACACCAGTACAATTCACAGTTTCAACCCAAGTGCATACAATACATGAAGAAATTAATAAAATGTGGTCTATAAGGTATATAAGCATATACCACAGAGTACCACCCAGGCATAAAAAAGAATGGTGATCTAGTATCCTTTGTAACAACCGGGATGAAACCAGAGGCAATTGTGAAGTATGTCAAGAATGGAAAAGCAAACACAACACGTCCTCAATACTAAACTAGAACTAGTTCCTCAACACTTATGCACACAGAGAAAAATAAAACACAACGGAAATCCAGTAGGTGGGGGGAGGGTAAATTCACACCAAACTCACTCTATAAACATATTCTGAATGAAGGGCATGCTTATTACTTTGACTTAAAATATACAAAAGTGAGTTATGTAGCCAAAATATGTGTACCCCTGTTATATTCCCTAATTTAAAAAAAAAAGATTATAACTGAGCAGAGGCAACTTAAGTTCTGTAATGAAAAGATCCAACAGAGATTACAGTGGTAGTTGTGAAGCCCAAAATACTAGAAAGCAGAACACAAAATAACAAGCACTAATATTTAATTTAAAATATCAAGTGCTGTAACTTCATTAACTTCTCAAGTTATTAAACTTTAGTCTTTTGCAGACTTAATTTACCTAGAGATATTATTAAGAATACTAAGAATCCCCTGGAGATTTTATTAAGTAACTGATTCCAAGCCCCATCCCAGATTTACTAATTTCAAATTTCAAGGAAGAAACAGGAAATCTATATTTTTAATTAATCTTGATGATTAAGATTTTGAGACACGTGGTGTATTTTAATGTTCACTGGCAACACAGAAGACAGCCAAAAAACTCCATGAACTTTTAAACATAGAGTTAAGATAACTCCCTCATGGTACAGATAAACTACAGATAATGTCCACAAAGAAGAGTAGCTTGCTAGAAAGAGTTCTTCCCTTAGGGATAAGTCTTAATTTTCTTTCCTTTTTTTTTTTTCCATGTCATATCAAATGAAAGATTGATTAGAAGCACAATAATAGGGGTAAAAGAAATCTTCATAAGACCCTTCTCAGTAAGGAAAAGAAAGCCCAAGGGAAAGAATCAGAATGTCTTTGCACTTGAGTGAGCAAACCCTGCTGATCAATAAGCTTGTTCCTAGGAAGACTAAACCTTCCCACCACAGGATGCCACACTGCAGGGGCAGGAGCATGGGGCCAGGTACAAAGGGTGGAGGGTCTTTGAAAGGACCAGGGGTGGCATACAGGGGGAGTCAAAGCTGGAGGAGGAAAATCTGCCCCTTTAATCCTTTTCAAAACACTTTTCCATTGAAAGAAAGCCAAAATCACAAGATCCTGATCCTCCCCTCTCTCTCCAAATTAATAATATTATTTATTATGACCAACATAAGAACATCAGTCGGCCCCTTACATTATTTAAATGAAACTATTCCACTTGATTTGGCTCTAATGCTCAAATGGTTTTAAGAAGTAATAATAGCTTTGGGGGGGGATTTTAAATGCAGAGTTAGAAAATCTGTGTTGGTATTGTGCTTTCTATTAAACAGAAGTACAGAAGCCTGCTGTCCCCATTATAACTGTAACTCACCATGAGGCATGGAGCAAGTAATATCAGCTGTGCTCCCTGTGGAAATCTGCAGAAAGGAAAAAAATATTCAAATATCTTTTATATAACTTTTGTTGGTAGATGTATACAGATATTTCAGAACTTCCAGATGTAGATTAAACCTCCAGTAGATGATAAGGATGATAGATAGATAGGATAGATAGATAGATAGATAGATAGATAGATAGATAGATAGATAGATAGATAGATAGATAGATAAATACACCACAGTTTTTAGTTTGATATTTGACAGCTCTTGGTAAAGTATGCCTCTCATCTGTAAACTATCCAAATCTACTCTCAGCATCTCACAAAGAACAATAATTGTTTATTGATCTTAGTGTTAACAATGTATCAATGAGGTCTAGAAATAAGACTCAAGGCAATAACTGTTCAGGATGATGATATTAAGGTACTTTTCTATTATCCGTAATGCTAAGCTTAAATATATTTATTATTTTAAGATCTCCTATGATTTTTGTCATAAATGCCTTTTAAATCATGGTAAAACTTAGGATAGGTGATCATAAATAAGTCATCTAACTCCTTTCTGACTGTATGTAAAATACAAAATAAATACATCTGTTGGAGAATTACTTCTTTTTTTTTTTTTTTTTTTGAGATAGAGTTTTACTTTGTCACCCTCGGTAGAGTGCCATGACGTCATAGCTTACAGCAACCTCATACTCCTGGGCTTAAGCAATTCTCTTGCCTCAGCCTCCCAAGTAGCTACAACTACAGCAGCCCCCCTTACTCCTGGGTATTTTTAGAGATGAGGTCTCACTCTGGCTCAGGCTGGTCTTGAACCTATGAGCTCAGGCAATCCACCTGTCTCGGCCTCCCCAGCGCTAGGATTACAGGCATGAGCCACCACACCCCGCTGTTGGATAATTCTTAAACCAATAGATATGAAAGCACCATGAAAATGCAAAGTGTCAGCTTGGCGCCCATAGCTCAGGGGTTAGGGCACCATCCACATACACCAGGCCTGGGGGGGGTTGACATTGGCCCAGGCCTGCTAAACAATGACAACTACAACAAAAAAACAGCCAGGCACTGTGAAAAAAAAAAGAAATGGAAAAAGAAAAGTGTTCTTATTACTTGTAATGATAAGAAGTAAATAGTTAACACTTAGAACCATTTCCTAGCTACACAAGGTATTCAACAAATGTATCTGTACTTGAGTGAAGATCAGAATAAGAGCTAGATCAATTTCCCTGTGTCAATGCCACCAAATACAAAAAGAAAGGCAAATAATCATATATGCACTCTATGAAAATATTGTAAAAGCAAAAGAAAATCCAGTATCCCTCCAAGTATGTTGATGGTTTGGTTGGCTTTATAGGTAGCAATAGACTGACCTCTGTATTTTAGTAAACACATGCTTTCTTGTACCCCTCAGTCTGGAAGCAGCAAACCCATCTTCCTTTGTTACTGTGCCTTTCTCACATCCAAAATGCATAATAGGACAGTCAGTCACAGGGTGGGCCTCCATCTGTGAGCAGAGATGAGCACTTGATCCAGGCACTCGGCCCACTATCTACAGCAAGGGGAGGCCATAGAACCGTTTCAGGGCCAAGTTGAGCACTTCACCAGGAGATGAATGCTGAAGGGAAATGGGTCCCACTTCTTTTGGGACTAGAGCTGCTAGCAGTCACATTTCCCATCATTCAAACGGAACCAGTCTTCGACAGGAGAGAAAAAGGGCAACACACGGAAAGTTACAGAGGCAAACAAGAGAATGTATGACTTTATCATAACAAGTAATAAAGGGGAAGAGCCAGGAGACTTAGAAAATTGTGGAAGCTCCTAAATCCAGCCACACCTAACAGCATCCTGGTTTGAGAGAGTTTGAGCTCTCAGCCTCTTTTACCTACAAGGGAAAAATTTTGACTAATACAGATACCAGAATTTATATCTACACCTTTGTGGATAAATCTACTGAATAAATGTATCAGGAAATGTAAGTTTCTACCATCTCATGACAGAAACTCTCCGTAGACGATTTCTTTGGAATTCATTTTTCCTATTTCTCTCTTCTTCCAAAGAAGATCGCTAGGTGAGTTCATATTTCACTGGACTCTGTTTGGTAAAATGAAAATCAGATTGAAAATTATTTTAAAATAAAGGGCAATGCACTATCTTTTTGTTTACTTCAGTTCTATGACTGTGCCACAAGGCCCAAACTGGAGAAATGCATATGTCATCCCCTTAGAATAAAAAATAAAGCCAGAAGAGAAAAAGACAATTGTCAGCTTAAATAAAAGCAAAAAAACTTAGTGGAGACCCCTTCTTTCTTTCTTTTGTTACTTCTCTAACAGCTCAAGGGACAAGACCAAAGTAGTAAACCAAAAACTCAAATAATAGAAGCAAACCTAACTATCAACATAATTAAGTTCTTGAAGTCCTAAGGCATCTCCACGATTATGTCAAAATTAAAGTAGAAGTCGCATGAATCACCCTTGAGATCTATGTCATAATCCCACATGGGGGCTTGACAAGCAGTGAGAAGCTGGAGTGACAATTACTGATTTACCTTTCTGTGCTGAAAATGGAAGTTGAAAGTTAAGTGGCGACATAAAGCTAAGCACCTCCAAGACTGGGTTTCAAGTATAGACTAGACAGAAATGACAGAAAATCATTAAGAACAGAAGCCATTAAAAGGTCAGAAATAAATTGTTATCTAGCCCTGTTTGACCATTTTATCAGTCAGAATTTTTTCTTTGCTCTCAAGAATGTAGCAGCATTTTCTTATCTCTGGAGATGAATATGATATTATCAGGGTTGTATGAACACCCTGATATTCAGATTCTAGGAATGTTTTGGGTAAAAAACGCTGTTTGCAACAAAATGAAATTCTCAAATAAGTTTTTAAAAATGGAATTGTCTTATCTACATATGTCTGGAATGTTAGTGTAAAAATATTGTGAAGTTTATCCCTGGTGAAGGAGAAAGCCTGCAATGTCTTCATGCTTAGACTTCAGCACTGTTCTTGATGTGAGAGTTTAGCTCCAAGTCAGAATCTCAGAGTGAGCAAACCTCTCTCTCTCTCTCTCTCTCTCTCTCTCACACACACACACACACATACACTTGCATGTACTCTGCCTCTCTCTTTCCCTTTCCCTCCATTCATTTGGCCAAAGATTCGTGATTAACAATCTCTTTTAAAAGACATCAGGCAAACTCATGCAAGTCTTTCAGAAACGAAATTGATCTTCAGCTAAATGAGCATGTTAGTGTATCAAAATGTGGATAGTCTGTGTCTAAATTGTGAAAGTGGAAAATGATGGGTTAAGGGATAGAAAAAGAGTCTTAATCATTTTAGCAATTAGTATGTAATGCCCTAAAATGATTCACTAATCATTCTGCAGCTGGTATGCTGAAAAAACACAGGGCACAATGCATTCCTGAAATGTCATAGTCCATCAGTATCCACACTTTGAAGCGAATATAAAGTTGTAGATTTGCCCTCTGAAATTACATTACATAAGCTCTGACTAAACCTATGTAACCTATGGCTTGGTTCACTTTGAATGATATTATTACATTTTAATGAAAACTACTTAGAGTTTCATCATCTTTAAATAGGATGGTACATTTGCCAAAAGGAGAGCTTATACTAAATCTTCAAGGACCTTTTCAAGGACCTTTTTAGTTTACAATCACAGAAGTGAGTACAATATTACTTCCCTGGATTCCCCAAATCGAAATCTGTAAATGCTACGTAAATAAACAGTCCCATCTGTATATCATACCCTCCCGCCACAAATAAAAGAGATGGAGAAAGAGAGGAGGAAGGACATGAAAATAACATTCAAGTATAATGCTGGAGTTTTTGATTCATATATCACAAATCTGATGTGCTGCTCAAAAGATAAGAGCTGTTCTTTCAGTAGAAGCTAATAATTTGAATCCACCTAGGTAGCTGATGATAAATAATAGTGAATTAAATAGTTAAACACCTCTAATGACCCCATGTTTTACCCTTCAATGCCCACACGAGTATACTTTTTACTTTGTTGTGTATTTGTATGCTGAGCTCAACACTAGCTTCAATACATTCCTAAAACTACCTGTCTCTCTGCCTTACCACAGTGTAATCAAAAAGAAAAATGTTGGTTGGGCAATAGCTATTTGCCTCTGATGTTGCTTTCCTTTAAATTTAGTAAGAAGGTCTTGGGCCATTTCAGTCCACTTCATTATCTGAATTCGTATCCATTTACCTATGATTTGTTCTTCACAGTGATCAAATTCAAAGGTATTACTCTGGGTATACGGTAAGCTGACAGTTGTCAAGGCTGCTCCTATGGCCATCAGAGACTGCTTTTACACTACCCAACTGTGGATTGTAAAACCGATTCACATTCTCCAGAAGCCCTGAGGTTATGATGATGTTCGTTTACGAAGGTTCTTTATTCAACAATTCAAAGTGCGGTGTAGGAAATCATTGTGACAAAAGCTCTCTTACTAACTTATGAAGATCGCACACAGGTACAGTTAAATTCTGACAGAAAACATTTACATAATTAATCCAGGCAAAGAAATATAGTGTTAAGTTGATTAGACCCTGATTGTTAACCCATTGCTGACCATCATTCGTCTTCGTTGTTTTTTTAAATGACGAACATGTGTGTACCCACACATTTGGCCAGGCATATGTAAGAGCCATTCTTGGATGAACACATTCTTATAGTTCAATTAACCTACATCTCGTGCACAAGAGTTAACAGACTGCTATAAATCTTCAGCTAATTTATTCCTCCTGTAGTCATCTTAATATTGTGAGCCATTTCTGGAGAAAGACAGTGCTTTCTCCCTCCTTTTTCTATTTTGCCTGAACTTGTGCTGCGGTCCCTGCGTGCCGTCCCTGTCACTAGAAGGAAAGAGATATTCATTCTCTTATAAATAAGAACACAAACTCTTTCTCTTTATAGAAGGTTTTTTTTTTTTCCAGCTGAATGGATTATTTTGGCCAGGCTAAGTTTAGTGAGAACCAGAACAGCATCAAGTTCATTGATCTTTAGTTACTTTAAAGAAGGGAGGAACAGAAATTCAGAAATGAAGGAGGCAATTCTCCATTCCATGCATGGAGATTGCAGGAATTGGAGGTGAAGAGGACGCAGCTGCAGTTCTTAACTTTTGAATGAAAAGCAATTATGCCAAGAGCTTCATTTCAGATTGTCAGCATGAGCCTATGTCATACCCATCCTGACACTCCCAAACTGAAGATTGTAAAGGCCTCCTGCCTTTGTCATTGAGACACCTGTCACCAACTACACTGAATCAGCATCTCTAGATGCTGGGAAATACATATTCAACATGAATCTATGTACGACACAACAGTAGGGAGACTGAAATTCTTCAGAATCCTTAAAGAAAAAAAAATGAAAGGGAAATTTAAGCCTAAAAAAGAAGCTGAAGTTGTGAGAAAATTTTTCACCTTGTAAAATAGACTTCTGATTCCATTTTTACTTGTTTTCAGTTGAAATCACTAATCTCAATGTCAAGTTAACAAGGTACATTTTTGTAAATATTTTTTAAAATGTATCGACTATAAATATTACTGGAAGAAAGCTTTAAGGAAAAATATGGACTTCTCCAGGAGACTATAGCCCATTTGGACATATTATAAAGGCAAGAAATATTTCTAAATATTTTATATTGCTATTTTAAGATGTTATAATTAACAAGGATGAAATAAACTATCAGACATATATTGTATTCCTTAGGAGGCCTGGCAAAAGAAAAACAAATGGATTCTTTATAAATACCAGAAAAAATTTGTACTCTGTACATGTTAAATCTCCTTTTCAAATACACTTATTATTCATTCTTACCCTCTTCATCCTTCTCCTCTCGCTTAGGATGACATCGATGAGTCAATTGCAAAAGCAGTGCTCATTTCCCGCTTACTCAAGTATATCAAGATATTCAATTTATGATTTCTGAATTCAAAAGAGAGACAGCCCCCAGAACTCCAAGTGACACTCAGAAGAACTTAGAATGTTATAGTTCACCAGCTCAGATCTCTCTCCAAAGAAAGGCTAATGACTTCTTTATACCTTATTAGCTACTTGATGGCACACTTACACAAATGTATTCAACGTTTAAAAATTAATAATTGTATATAACTGATGAGGTAACAAAATCAAAATCTATTATATAATTCGAGCCCTTACATGAAGCACTAAATCAAATCTCATATGATTAAATCTAGCACATATGATTTTATGCATCATTAAAATTAGAAATATAGCAGTACATATCATTTCTTTAATTATGGTCTATTTTATCTTAACAAATAATGACCAGTCAAAATATTAGAAAAAATTTAATTTCTAGATTAAAGGCAGTCATCTAAGGTATGCAATGCTGTATGTCCAAACAGATTCTAATAACTCTTGACATCAAATGACATAATAAAATTACAATATTATATCAGAACATCAGACTGCAGATAAATTCTAATGGAATGCAGAGGAAATGGAATCCATTTATTTACACAGCAAAACCAAGAATGGAAAAATTAGATATAAGAGAATTTTTGACAGCAAATACTTGCCAATCTGTCTTAAGGTTAAAACTAATAACATTTTATCGTGTAGAATTCAATTTTCATCCATTTCCTCCTGGACATAACAACAGTCTATTTATTAACTGACTAAAATATCTTACTGGTACTCATTTGTTCTACTTTTTCAACAGAATTTATTTAATTGAAAAAATTATTTTGATTGATGTCCAGTCGCCAACCCATGAGATAGGAGACCTGAGGCTCTCTGGTGTTAAATACTCAGGTTTTTATTCCTCTGTGATGAAGCCTTCGAAGCTAGAACTTTTCCAATAAGTAGCAGAATTATCCAAATGGAGTATCATTTTTCCCTTTATCTTATCTTAGTAGACAAGAATTAGTACACAATAGAACATTTGTGCATTTTTCTTACCAGGGCTATACCAAGGATATTCCAAATGTTATTTTGAGTTTCACTTCCACCCAACCCAAGCCTTTATGAAAGGCTGTACTGACTTTAGCTCTCCCTTAATATAAGTAAAGAATTACCATGCTAGATGTTGATACAAAAAACAGAATAAGGCTTTCCAAAGAATCTTATCATGCAGGCATTAAAATCTCATTATTTAGATAACAAAATTGAAATCAGAAAATTTACAGAATAAATATGTAGCACTGAAATGATTAAAACTCCAGAAAGCTGAAAACTCAGGTTTCCACAACACAAATCATTGTGTTTGCTCACTTTTTAACTTTATTGTTTGATATTGAAGCAATATTGCAATCTTAACATCTTGACAATATCATCAAAATATAAAATTACTCTTTAAGGGCAGCACCTGGGGTTCAGTGAGTAGGGCACCAGCCCTATATACTGAGGGTGGCAGGTTCAAACCTTGCCCCTGCCAAACTGCAACAATGACAACAAAAATAACTAGGCATTGTGGTGGGTGCCGGTAGTCCCAGCTACTCGGGAGGCTAAGGCAAGTGAATCGCTAAGCCCAAGAGCTGGAGGTTGTTGTGAGCTGTGATGCAACGGCACTCTACCATGGGTGACAAAGTGAGACTCTGTCTCTAAATAAATAAATAAAATTACTCTTTAAAATAACTAGAATTTTTATTTTTAATATGTAGTAAGAAAATAATGAGTGCTCTCCTGCATGTTCTAATTCCTGAAACCTGCAAGTATATTACCCAAAAGGGGGAAAGAATCCTTGACTTTGGAGATGTGAATTCAGTTAAGGATCTTGAAATCAAAAGATTATTCTGGATTATCCAGGTGGGCCAATGTAGTTATGGGGTCCTCTCAAGAGGCAGATAGAAGTGTCAGAGAAGGAGATCTGAAGATGCCACAATGCTGATTCTGAAGATAGATAAATGGAACCATGAGCCACAGAATGTAGAAAGCCTCTAAAACCTGAAAAAGGCAGAGAAACACATTCTTTCCTGGAGCCTCCGAAGAAATGCAACCCTATAGACACTTTGGTCTTAGCCCAGTAAGAGACTTCTAACCTCCAGAATTGTAGTAAATTTGTAATAAATTTGTATTTTTTATGTTACCATATTTCTGGCAACTTTTTTAATATCAGGGGTAGGAAATACACGTAGTATAGGGCCATAAACAGGGCCTACTTTACTGTGGTCTTGGCAGTAAGGAAGCTGCCGTAAGTTGAAAGCATTATAACTGGCATCACCGTGTACACTGAGGAATGAAGAGAATCTGAGTTGTCTGGGCTGGCTCTATGCGGTATTTATTTGACTATCCGCTTCACTTTATGCCATGAAGACCATTTTGTGCATAGTTATAATACTATCCCTGAAACATATTATGAATTGGAATTAACAGTGTGTCAATTATTTAACAAAAGCTTCAACTCTCTGTATCCACTTACATACAATTAATGAGCCCAAAGAGACAAATCATACCCGTCTTAACTGCTTGGCCTTCAGCTTTGAGCAACTTTCTGCTTTCTTGCTTGGAAAGGTCATCATAATTCTATTTTAAAATTCTAAAGATCACAAAACATTTAAAATGCTTTCCTGGAAATTTGAAAGCACCCCAAACCCAGTCAGGTCAATAAAGAATTATCATTTAACATTTGTTAAGTACCCAGAGTCTAGAAAATACCATACCAGACAAAGAAAAAGAGGCAAACACACTATAAAAATTATGAGCCTATTTTTTAAAGAAAATAGCTCTCACCTGTAGGTCTTGAGAGTTGATAATTCTGATTGATCAGAAATAATAACTGCAACTTGATTACAACCCATGAGCTTTGATAAAAAGGCCACATTAATCTCTGTTCCTGGTTAAAAGGTGAAGGTCTATGATTGGGCTACAGGAGTCACAGATCTGAACTATTCTCTGATCATTTTGTGAGAAAGGTCAGTATGTTATGATACATACCTCAGTAATAGGCTTGCAAATTTTGTGAAAATGATTTTCTCATCCTCTGTACTTGTGGTTAATCTCTGAAGTATTTTGGATACCGATAATGAACATTTTTATGCTGCATATTTAAGGCCCTTCTTTCAAGGCCGTCCACCACCTAGTGGAGGAGAGAAAAATGAAAATATATGTACATGATCTATTTCTCTCCCAGTTCTTAGCAAAATATTGTCTCATTAAAGAAGAACCTTAATGAACTAATTGTATAATTACAATACGAGGTAGAATGAGATAAAGATTAAGGTAGAGGTACAAACAAAATGCTGCATATTAAACATTTCCCAGTATTTGGAGAATGACTACCTGTATAATTGCCATTTGCTAAATTATGAAATCAAGTATGGGGTTATAATATACAAATTGTCTTAGGTCAAAAGCTAAGTTGAAATAAAAGAGAAGAAATGTCTTTAAATGAATGAACTTTTGGCTTTGCCTTTAAAGAACTCCAACATAGATGTGGTGACAGGAATTTGCAACCCCTCTTCTTCATGTCAGAGGAGAATCTGAATCCCAGGAATGAATTTGAGACTCAAACCATTCCTCATCCAATGGAGAAAGCAACCACTACAAGCTACTGTGGTTCTTTGTGCTGATGCCAGGTCCCAGGTGCTGCCTTGCACAATGACATAGATCCGCCAGCAGTACACAGCTTTGCTAATAGAAGAAATATTCTTTTCCTCAATTTAGGGTTAAAATATTTTATCGTCAAAATATGAGAAAAGGTAGGATGAACTAGTCTAGAGATCTAATGTGCAACATGATACCTAAAATTAATTAAATTGTGCTGTGTTGAGGGTTCCTGCTAAGTGAATAGAGTTTCAGCTGCTTTTGACACAAAAACAGAAATAATGGGTAACTATGTGAGATAATGGATATGTTAATTTACTTCACTATGGTAAGCATTTTACAAGCTGTAGTATATGTATACCATAACATTATGTTGTAAACCTTAAACATACACAATTACATTTTTTTAAAGTTTGTGTTTCTCAGATTAGATTTCTTAACAGTTCGTGCAAAAGTGGAAAGATCGGTGTGAATGGAGGAAAGGGCCATTAAACTGAAGGCTTCACTTTAACCCCCTTCATAGGAGTAGCTGCCTGGGAGATTGGGAGATTGGAAAGTTGCAGACATCCAGGACCCACCGCTGGGGGCGCCGGTGAGACTGTAGGACTCAGGAAGGATACAGTCGGTAAGAGCTCTGCCTTTCAGGGAGGTTAGCATTGTCAGGAGGCAGATGGGGTCAAATTTCAGACGGAGAAACTTCAAGGGGTAAAGAACATAAGCAACAAAACTGAGGTCAAGATAGTAGGGAATATCCATGGGAATTACAGATACACGTTAATATGTACCTGTAAAAGCCTCTGATTGAGGGTTTAGAGGAAGTTCAAACTGGTGGAATTATTAACTTTTCCTCTTTCATGTTGTGATTTTCGTATAAACTTATCTGATAACATGTACCTAAAGTTCTGTTAGCTTCTGGGAATCTGTATGACAGGGTGCGAGAACATAGGAATCTGTTCCATCCATTCACACCAAAACTCCATTAAAGAAAAGTCATTCGTTCACCAAGAAGACCATGGCTTGCAAGTTCAAATATTACTTAAGAGAACTAAAAAAGCAGTCCCAAACAGTGCTTCGAGTTCTAGGACGAGTTCATGAACTTCATTGTCAACCTGTATAAGACCATAGAGACAAAACAGAGCCACTTTTGACAATTCGGGCCAGGCTCAGTGGCTCACACTTATAATGAGAGCACTCTAGGAGGTTGAGGCAGGTGGATTGACTGAGCTCACAGGTTTGAGATCAGCCTGAGCAAGAGCGAGACCTCATCTCTAAACATGAGCCGGATGTTGTGGCTGGCAGCCACAGTCCCAGCTACTAGGGAATCTGAGGCAAGAGAATCACTTGAGCCCAACAGTTTGAGTTTGCTTGAGCTATGACACCATGGCACTCTATGGAGGGTGACAAAGTGAGACTGTGTCTCAAAAAAAAAAAAAAAAGAAAAGAAAAAAAGGATTTGGGGAGAGAACCATAATGTCCATCATATGTATTCTCCTTGGGCTCACATCTTACCTGTACTTGTGTTTTAAATATCTTGTCCCCTTATGCCCTCCTCTCCATAGCCTCAGGGTAAAAGTGAAAAAGTATTATGTAATAAAAGTACTAAATAGACACATAATTTTTTTTTAGCACATAATATTTTTAAGATACAAGAGATGTATAGTAGTATAAATGAGCTAAATTGCTGTTGGGAAGGGATAAGGAGGAAGGGGAACAGATGCTTTGTCTAAGGGTTTCCATTGAGAAATAAATGATGCCAGGAGATGTTTTGTCTCCCAGGATGAACAAACCTACCAGAAAGGGGCTTCTAAGAAGCAGCAGATGATATAACAAAGGGTCCCCAAGGACTGACCAGACCAGATATTTTGTCTATAATACAGTATCTTCAAGGATGACTGACGAAAACGAGGCAGAGAAAGCACAAAGTGGAGATATGATGAAGACCTAGATTGGGGGGTGCATGCAGTTGAGGCAATCTCCTGCCGTATTAGCATAGTAGAAATCACACCACCAGGGCCATGACAGTTTACAAATACCATGCCAACCTCCAGAAATTGCCTTACAAGAATAGAGAAGGGAAAGATTCACCATTCCAAGAACTCTCCATCCAAGAACTCTCCATCTTTTCCCAAGAAAAACCATAAATACTCTGTCCCTCCAATTAACATAGAATTAGGGAATTGGCAAAAAGGGGGGAAATCTTGCTAAACGCAGGGTGTCCTCCACTTGCAGGGGGAGATACAGTCCGTCTTCAGAATGTTCTATACTTTGATGACCTTTGACTTTGCCTGCTTGCACCTGCTTGTTCTCATTTGTTCTGCAAGTTGATACCAGTAATCGTTCTTTGGTACTGGGAACCAAGAATGAGAAAACACAGGGACCTGACATCACACACCTGACATTATGACTAATGTAACAAAACATAAGTGAGAGGTAACTATTATTTTTAAAAGGATTCCAAATCTCAATCTTGAATCTAGGGAATTTGAAATTTTTGCTCTAAACTTTGTTTGCTTTCTTCCCCAGAGTAAAGAAGAAATAAGTGTTAGAAATGTGTGAAAAATAGGAAGCTAAGATAAAAGTTATTTTAAATAGCATTAGTTATCCATAGCCTTATACCAGGGAAAATGGATTACTTAGAATTTTTTACTTATAAACATGACTTTGCTTCTTGGAGACTAATTTAATACGTTTTCTGAGAGATTTTTGAAAGAGACTCTATTTTGTTTTCATGGGATTAGATTAGAAAGCAGGTGGTCCCAGCAGTTGTTGGTGGCCGTCTTGTCTTGGATAGATCTGCCTTAGGATGAAGTAGAAATTCTGGGAGGCTAATCCATGATAGAGAGAGAAACTCATTTCTTGACAAGATCATTCTATCATCCTGCTGTACAATTAGGTCCTCTCTGAGGCACACCATACTTCTGGGCCTTCCAAGTAGAAAAACCAGTGGATTGCTTTTAGTTGTTGAAAGCTGTTTCAAATGTGTTTTTTGTTGGCTCCATCTGGATACCCTCTATGAGGTCCAATGAACGAGATATATTTTAAGTGAAACTAGATCACCCAATGATAAGAGTGTACAGAAGGAGAGTAGAGGACCCAGAAATGAGCCCAGAATCACTCTATAGTTTGAAGACCTGGAAAACAGAAATCCCAAAAGAATTCTAAATGAGTCACTCTTGCAGTAAGAAGAAAACCAAAAGCGTGTATGTTTCAGAGCAGAAATAGAGAAATGTATTGAGAAGAGAAGCTGACTTTCCTGAGTTCTCCCGAGGTCAAGATGAAAACAGAGAACTGACCACTGGACTCAGCCATCAGTGCCCATGAAGAGAGCAATGTGAGTGGAAAAAAGGGGAGAAGGCGTGGAAGATGGAGACAGAAATGGAAGGTTAAGTTCAGTAATGTACATAGACCATTATTTCAAAAAGTTTTAAAATGAAAAGGAGCAGGGAAGTGAGGTAGTAGCTTGTACAGAAGATAGAATCATTTTTTCAGGAGAGGCGATATGTTATACTGTATACAGGGTTGAGAAGAATTATCCAGGAGGGAGGTAGAAATAATATTGTCAATAAAAGATGGATCTGTAGAATGAAAGTTATTGAGAAGGCAAAAGTCTTAAAGTGTCAGGCTCCTTGTGCTGGAAACCACACTCCTTATCACATGGCTTTTTGAAAATAATTGAGTTACACTAATCTTATATTAAACCATGCTTCCTGGAATACCTGATTCGGTACAATCAAACTTTTATACTTAACTTGGTGTTGAATAGGGTTTTTTTTCTTCTCTCGTTCAATAAATGATATAAAGGGGTGGAAATCTGAGAACAAATAGGTATCAAATACCTAGTATTCTAAACTCATGCACAAATAATTGGGGGCCACAAACCATACTGGTGGCCAAATTCACTCTGCTCCCCACATTATCAATCCCGACTTCCCAATAACATCCTCCAAAATAAATAGGTTTATACCCACATCTCCTTTTATTTTCAAAAGTGACCAGGTTTAGACAATGAGATATATGTGTACTTTACTGAATAGCTAAGTAAGGGAAAATTTTTTCCAGAAAGGGAGATTGGGGTCTAATTTTCCAGATGAAAGTCAGTTTATTGGCTTAGCGCCTGTGGCTCAACAGGCTAAGGCACCAGCCACGTATGCCTGAGTTGGCAGGTTCGAATCCAGCCCGGGCTCGCCAAACAACAATGATGGCTACAACCAAAAAATGGCCGGGTGTTGAGGCAGGCGCCTGTAGTCCCAGCTACTTGGGAGGCAGAGGCAGGAGACTCGCTCAAGCCCAGGAATTGGAGATTGCTGTGAGCTGTGATGCTACAGCACTCTATCTAGGGTGACAGTTTTAGGCTCCGTCTCAAAAAAAAAGAAAAAAAGAAAGTCAGTTTATCCTGGTCCAGCAAAGTGGCTCCCACCTGTAATCCGAGGACTGTGGGAGGCTGAGGCAAGTGGATTGCCTGAACTCATGAGTTGAGACCAGCCTGAGCAAAAAGCAAGACACTTGTCTCTACTAAAAATAGAAAAACTGAGGCAAAAGGATCACTTAGCCTGATTTGGAGGTTGCTGTGAACTATGACACCACAGCACTCTACTTAGTGTGAGACAGCTTTAGACTCTGTCTCAAAAAAAAGAAAGAAAAAAGTCATTTTATCTCGAGAATCCACTAACCTTCCTCTGGGGCCTAAGTTAGCAGGCAGAAAAGAAAACTGCCTAGAAAAGACAAAGTAAAGAAACAAAAACAGTGGAACTGCATGAATTTCGACTGTTTGTTTGGGTGAAAATGCAGATTTCTACAAGTCAAGTGCACATTATGGAAGGCACCCAAATTTGAGCCAACTCTCTGGTTGCCTACCAACAAGGAATGGCTGCAAGGAAAAGAGAGGCTGGGAGAAGAGTGCTAGAGCCCACAGAAGGGGTCTAGAGGAGGAAAAAAGTTACAGGGAATAGAGCCAGTGAATCTCCCTTCTCTGGGATTGTGACATGGGAAGGAATACCTTATGGCCCCTACTGAATCCCACCTGTCTGGAAGAGCGACACTGGATGCCTTCCAGCATCACAGCTGGCTGCTGTTATGTCCATAAGCATTCACAGCAGTGAAAATGCATCACAGAAGCTAAAAGACTTGCCTGTGTCTGCAAAGCCCATTCCCACCACTATCAATGGTGTAGTCAGATCCAGAAAGCAGAGTAGTAAAAATGCAACACTCTTTGGTCAGCACTGGGAGGAAAGAAGGTGATGAAATTGAAGTTTTAAATTGGACAAAACTAGAGAGCCCTTTTTAATAACTGAAAGTGATGGGAAAGCTATGGGATCTCCCAGGAAGTCATTAAGGATCAGGAAAAGGATAATCAATGAAGCGTGGTTGAAGGCAATGATTGGAGGAAAGTAACAGTATCTTGGGTTTGTATGCCACCAGCTGAGATTGCTCAATAAATGTATTTGATTAACAAACTTAGCTGCTCTTCCACAGCACACCCCTTAATCATTTATTATTGCAAGCTGTATTTTGGGTTTTGGGGATTTGGTGTGTGTGTAATTTGTTTCTTAAGATTTTTTCAAATGGTTTATGTGACCCATGAGATTTAAAAAGTGGGATGAACTCTGAACTCTAAATATGTAATTTCCATTGCCAGAATATAATGTCTTCAAACATCAATAATATCTAACCCAGGAAGTAGGAACATAAAAAGGCTGATAGATTAGGAACCTGTATTTACATCTTGCCCTGCAGTGCATTAAATAAATGCAGAGGTTTCGATTGTTATCCATTTAATTCTCAGATACAGAAGGGCATGTCAAGTAGGTAACCAGCTTCCATAGATCTCTCCAAGAAAAACTGAAATGATCAACTTCAGGCAGCTAATCTAGCACTGGATCAGAACCCCTCAGGGAAATATTTATGTTTTACTAGTTTACTCAGAGAAACAGCTCTGGGGATCTGCAGATATCCTCTGTGATTTTGACTGAAGGAAACACTGATGCCAGAACTGAAGCAGGTGATTTAATCATAGAAGCAATTCAGCCTTTAGCAATCCTATCTCCTAAGAAATCAATAGCTACACTTTCAGTTCTATTAAAGGATTTTTTTTAACATCTCCACCTGACCAAGATATTAATTTGTATATGTTCTATTGTCTGCTTTTCTGGTTGATACCTTGAAATGCTGAAAGACTAATTCAATGATTCAGTTTGAAATACTTTCCCCCAAAGGATTTCCTCTGTCATCATCATCATTATTTTAATTTTTTATTGATTCTCATACCATTTTAAGCACTGAAGTGGTTTAAAGAATTATCCACAACATACAAACATAACATTTCACATCAGCCTCTCAAACATACTCTTCCCATCATTTGGAGGTGATACTTCTAAAACAGGGGTTCCCATTAGACTTGAAAAAACAACAAATGGAAAAAAGAACAAAAATCCAGTTAAAGAGGCAGAGAAATTGGGGCTAATGAAATTCACACTCTCCAGGCAGACCATGGCCTGTCATAATGCCTAAGACTTTTGATACTTACGGGGGACAAAAGTTCTAAAAATTTCCACATACTAGAGCTCTTCACAGTATGTGCATTATAAAGAGGTTGTGGACTTTTAATCAATTAAGAAAAACACAAAAGGAAAAACAGAATTAAATTCAACAAGGGAGAATAGGGAAAGGGGCTCATTAATCTCCCAACTAACAGGTTAAGTGTAGGGGTATATGGCACACCTCCTGAGTGAACAACTCAAATACAACTCAAATTTTTCCTAAATGCAAACAATGTAACTTAATTCTATGTACCCTTATATTAATCTAAAATTAAAAAGAAAAAAAAAACATGGCTTCCTAAACCGATTTGCTTGAATTGTTACATTAAGACATTTTGTTCTCCATTACATTAATTACTAAATTAGTTTAACATTTGTGTAGACATGAGTTTGATATAGGGTTCCCCCACTCAGGGCTGCACAGGGAACTTCCCTTTGTCTAGGCCCATGGACCCTCCCTTTCTCAGAAATCAGATTCCCATCTCTAGGCACAAACAGGCTGCCCTTTCTAGGCCACACCCTCTAGGCTAGAACAAGGTCTTGAACACAGCAACCTAAAACATTTTGGATGGTTCCACCTTGAGAGCACACACCCTAATCTCTTTCCTGAGACAAAAACTGCAAAGAATAACCTTCCCCCAGGGAGGGACTGCATTCATTTGTTAATACACTCATTAAGTTTGAAAAGCTATTTTTCCACTGTCCAAAACTTTATATCTTCCACTAGACAAAGGGCCCACGTTGGAATCTTCCCCTTTACCAGAAGCTCTGGTGCTAACTGTCTAATAAAATTCTACCTTACCACTGATCTTGTTCCATGGATTTATTTGAATCCCCAAGACCAAGGATCTACTGAGGAAAAAAATTCCAGTAACAGATTTAATTAAATAATGAAATATTCTCATGATGGGGGTATATTAAAGCAAACACTAAGAGGGGAGCCAGGAGTCATGAATGCTCTTCTCGAGACAACCATCTATGTGTCCTTGTTGGGTCACTTAACACTCTGTAGCACATTCCCATGTTTAAAAATGACTCTTAACTCTAAAACATTTACCTCTAAAATTGGATGCCCATAAATTTGACACAGTACTGTTAAAGCTAAGCATTCTCTTTGCAATGTACATTATGCAACCAGCTCAATAAACACTTGATTTCTCTCTTGTTGACAATATTTATAATTATGTCTTTCAGAAAATATGTTTTACTATATTACAATCAAAGTTCAAACTTTTTTAGAGAAAATAGATGGGCAGGATTATGTCAATTTGGCCACTGGACTTTGGGGATAGAGAACAGTCTTTTACTCCCAGTGTAATTGGTTTATCTTTAATGCTAGACTCAGAGTAGAATGAAAATAATACAAATTTTAACATAAAAATCTCTACTGAAACTGATTAGGTCATTTGTATTAGAGGATTTCTAGTGATCTAGATATCACTAACTACAAAATAAGGACCATGTCTTCTGTTTCTATAAATGATCTACATTCATGATAAAGAAATGTACATCCATAAATACTAGTTCCTACTATGTGTCAGCCAGTGTTCTTGGCACATAGCAATGAAAAGATGTCACCCTCAAAAAAAAATCTCTACGTTTCTCTCACCCTTTTTCCTCCATGAAAGGAACCCACTTTCAACTGTCTTTGGAAGTGCTCTTTCTCTTTGTTCTTAAAATCTCTTTGTTATCCTGGAAAAAAAAAAAAAAAGCCCTATCTAAAAAAGGAGCCTTTAGAGAGAGAGAGAGACTTAAGTTATATGTGCTTAAATTAAAATCATCATGAAAAGAGCAATTTCCACCTCCTTGGATGAGCTCGAGATATTGACTGGGCCTCTTTGTGTTTTTCTGCACCTTTACATATATTTTTGAGCTATAATTGCTTGTGTCAGGCACTGAACTCATTACTGACAATACAATGGCTCGGATATGGCCCTTGTCCTTGTCAAGGTCACCTTTAACATGGAAAAAGAAAACACTTAAGGAAGAAGGTAAGATACAAAGTGGAAGCCTGTGTTCCAAATAATGCAGGATTATAGCAAAGAAATAGATATTTTCACAATAAAACAGTTCCAAAACCTTCAAAAAGAAGACATTCTCTTTGCACCTGATAGGATGAGTAAAGGCTCACCTAGTAGGGAATAAGAAGTAGAGGTCAATATAATCCAGTGTATAAAGATTTAGAAATGTATAGTTATTTAAAAATTGTAAGTGGTCCACAATGGTTAGAGAGGAAACATTAAATGAACACTAAATATAATGATTTCACAAGAAAATTTCTTAATAAATAGAAGACAAGTTATTGATGACTATTCTACACAGTGTAAGTATAGATCAACTTTTTAAGATTTTAGCCTAATACAAAGATCTTGATTATGTGGGTAATCTTTAGAACATACGAAGCCTCTCTAATGTTACCAGTATAGTTAATCAAGAGCTATTGGTACTATCCTGTTGTTTTTTTTTATTATGACTCCTCTTTTCCAAAACTGAGTCTACCTAAAAAACTATCTCTATAACCACTATTGAAGTTTTAATGAATATATGCCTCTATGTCCAGGTTTTTAATCTATTTTCTGTAAATTTGTTTATTATATTTAAAATTTAGAGAGTCATTTAAACCAAGACATTCATCAAGTTTGGCATAAAACATTTATACTTAGTTTTATGGACCTAATTCATATTTGTTTTCAGTTATTCAACAACAACAAAAGTCTTATATTAGTTTATTTTATTCAAGATACATCTGTAGGTGTGATACAGGATTCCACCACCCAGGGCTAGAGGAAGTCCCCCATTCTCTAGGCCCAGGTGAGCTCAGAAGTTAGACCCCCGTTTCCAGACACCAGCAGACTGCCTTTCTCGGGACACATCCTCTGAGCTCTGATAAGATCATGAACAAAGCAGCCTGTGGTGGTTTTTTGGATACTTCCACCTTGGGGTAGGAGCACACACCCTAATCCCTTCTCAGGGACAGAGACTATAAAAGACCAACTGCCAGCCCTGTGTAATCCTCTAAATTTAAGACCCGTAGATAAAAAAGCCCATGTGGAGACTCCCGAGGACTCCCACGTGGAGATTCTTCAGTTCTTTCCCCCTTCCAGAAGCTCTGGTTCATTTGACTTCTTCTGTATCCCTTTCTAACTTCTAATAAAAGTCCTATCTTACCACTTATCTGTGGTCCATGGGTTCATTCTTTGAATCCCTGAGACCAAGGATCTACTGAAGAGCAAAATTCCGGTATCAGGTGTTTGCTACAACCTACATAGTGGGAGTATAAAGAAAGGAGAAGGAAATGAAGGAGAGAATTGAAAACAAAAGTTCTTGTGATAGAAAAGTTTTTATCTGTATGTTCAACAGAACTTTAAAGCTTCCAAAAAATTCCCACAATCTATCTCCTCAGACAGATCAAGGAGGCATTAGGAGAAACCTACAGCAGAAAGATTGTGTCAAAGAGACATCACAGATATAAAACAGATTTTTTTTTTGAAGAGCAAATTGTTTCTAAGATATATTTTCTATAAATATCCAGCACTTGCCTTGTGCAGGTGTTCTTGACAAACACTTCAGGCACAGAAATTCTAGAATGTTAAAAATCTGATTTTTGATGTATCTTTTCCATACAAGTGAATTGTAAATTCAGTTAAAATGAAATGCTGATAACGTGTATATCCTTAATTTTAGCTTCTGTCATTTTAAAATGGAGAATTTAAATGTCAATACAAATGATTTTATAAATATGCAATGCTTTGGAAATCACAAGTTCTAGAGTTTTTGAAAGTGAAGAGATGTCAGCACTCCTAAAGGTTCTAAAATACGTCATTTGTTCTTATTTCTGTTACATGGTTTTATGATAACTGTTTTAAGTAGCTAGAGACCGTTTCTTTAAGTTGAGTTTCTCAGAAAGGGATTTGTTAAAACGGTAATAACAACAAAGTTATTGCTAAAGAGAAAGGATTTATTCCCCAAGTTGCTCTGCAAAAGTCAATCATGCCTGCAGAGAAACTTGATTAATGGTGCATAATCTACAGATGTTATGGAAGCATTGTAAGTGAGAATGTTAATTGTCTAACTTTTTAGCAGAAAGATAAGAGTTTAACCTTTAGAAAAAGAAAGACAGGACTAAGGAACTCATGGGAATTAGTAATGGGATAGTGAGCTTTTTATATTCACAATGGCAACTGAAATCCATCCCAGGTGACAACTGACAGAAACACATGAACATCACTTTTTACCAAGGCTGACACATAAAGTGTTGGCAGCCTCTTCAGCTTCATCCTAAATAAGAGCCTACATTTCTAAAGAACTCAAGAATACCAGCATGCACGCAAGAGGAAAGGTGGCTTTCCTTGGAAGACAATTGAAACTCTAATAAAAATTCAAAAATTGCCAAGCTGCCCAAACTCTAAATTTTCAGGCTACTCTGTGATACAGATGTTTATGATGAATCAGCTTTGCACATTGTTCAAGGGCTACTTTGGTATTTGTTCCTTGTTTGGGAGAGGTAGACATTGACTTAAAAGAAGATAAAAGTCATTACAATGTTTATATATACTAATGCTCAAATTCTGTTTCTGCCTGATGTCTAAATGAATATAAAACAAAGAATTGTGGGAGTCGTTGAGCTAATTGTGTGAATGATGAGAAGAAGAAAAGACATTTTAATTTAATGTATATAAATGACACATTTCACATGAAACTTAGAAACATTAGGTGCCAGCCCTTTTGAATTGAGTTGGGTAAGGTCAGCAACCTCAGACCTTTATATATAGGCCTCCCTAAAGGACCTGCTTCTCCTCCAATTTGAACTTTGGGTTCTTTAGACATTTTGGTCTCAAACCTTTTCTCTCTTGCTCCACATCTTCCCAAGGTAATATGATTCTTGCTAAGCTTTGAAAATTCGCAGACACATTGCTGACTACCAAGTCAATACCTCCAGCGGGCTTTATCTTTGCATCTCAGAGAGCACATGTAATTGCCTACTGTATATAGCAGATATGAATTCATATCCAAAAAAACTATAAAATTTATGTGTATAAAAAGGTTTTTCTTTAGTTTTCAATGACTTGAACTTAATTTCTATTTTAAAAACCTATTTCACCTGATAATGAAAGCTTAATTGCAATAAGTTAAAGCAACAAATGACCTTCTCCCCAAACTTGCTCTTAAATTCTGGGGCCATGGGAGGTTTGGTGGGCAATCTGTTACATATTTACTATCTCATCTGCTGATGCATCCTGTTCCTGGTGGGTTCTTTGTCAATCCACAAAAATTACTACTGCAACCTCCCCTTTCCTGTTTTCATTAAGTTCAGCCGTTTTTGAGCCATGTAGGAGACATTTTAGGAGATTTTCATTCTAGGGTGATGGTTTGATCATCGTGGTTGTGGGAAAGCCTAACAGCCCTCTCTGCTAGCCCACTCCACCTAGATGTCTTCTCTCCACCTTGCTTATTGCGAGAGAACATTGGAAACTGCCGAATCTCCAGATTCTGGGGATGAATGAGAGAAGTCCCTTCGTTCCCCTTCTAGGGCCAATAATATTTTTCTGTGCTCTAGGGAAGGAAACAGAGTTTTACAGGCATGGAATATCTTATCTTTCTTTCTGATGCATTTCTTCAAAATCTTTCTCTATGGCAGGGCCCAAACTTATGGAAACAAACTCAAGAATTAACTCTTTTGATCTGCTTGGTATTGACTATCTCTTCTCTTTTGGCAGTAAGCATAGAATATCCTAGCTGCCTGGGTGGGGAGAAGATCAGGTGGTTCCAGAGGATAAAAAGAAAACTTTACTTACATTTTAAAATGGTATCCTACCTCATCATTCTCTCTATACATATTGTCCATGAATAATACACATTCGATAGACCTAAGATTTACTGTCTTCCATGTAAACCTGTTGGCTTGCTATGTGCCTGTCTCAGTGAATAGCGTCTAGTAATCCCAGACAAAAACACCAAAAGCACCCCAAGAGTCCTCCACATCTTTCAACCTGCAGGTCGTAACACAGTCCAATGTTGTGCATGTACTAGATCTCTAATCAGTTGCTTATTTCTCCCCACTCCTAGACAAAGAACAGGTTTATTCCACTCATCTGGCTTAGGCTATTGCAATAGCTCTAAACTGATCTAACTGCCCCAGATCTGCGCTTCGTCTATTCATCCTTGACATCACTAAAAACTATTTTCTGTTTAATATCATACCAAGCAACATTCACTTTTTGTTTAAGACTCCTCTTTCCACTACCTCCATCTAGCTAAATACTCCAGTCCTACAACAATCACCAAGCCTCTCAACTCTAAGGAGCTTTTCTGATTAACCACCACCCCACCTCACTTCTTCAAATACATATGATATAATTTTGGGTTATTTGTCTGTCAACACTTTTATGTCACAAGTAAGGCACGAATCACATTTAAAGTGAGTATGTATGTGTCTTAAGTGCTCGACCCAGAGTATAGTACAATAGTTTAATTGAATTGAAATAATCCACTCCCCCAGTCAATATAACTTCCCTGATGTTTCTAATTCCAGCCTTTATTGCTCTATCATCAGATAAATTTTTTTCTTAAAGTTTTTCCTTTTTTCTTAAAGTTTGTGCACATACAACCTCGGACATACAACACGTACAACATAGTCTTATGAATGTGGGTGTTCTTATTCTATGAAGTATCCTGTATAATTCATCATGTCATTCTTCAGAGGAGGGAGTGTTCTGTGTATGTGTGTGTGTATGTTTATGTACGTATAATTAATCAAATTTATGTATTTATTTATTTTTGAGACAGAGTCTCACTATGTTGCCCTTAGTAGAGTGCTGTGGCGTCCCAGCTCACAGCAACCTCAAACTCGGGCTTAAGTGATTCTCTTCCATCAGCCTCCCAAGTAGTGGGGACTACAGGCGCCCGCCACAATGCCCAGCTATTTTTTTTTTTTTTTGCAGTTGTCATTGTCGCTTTAGCTGGCCAGGGCTGGGTTCAAACCTGCCAGCCTTGGTGTATGTGGCCGGCGCTCTACACTCTGAGCTACAGGCACTGCCCAATCAAAACTTTTTTTAAAAGGCATTAACTAATGCTGGGAAAATGAAAACATTTTTTGGTGAAAATAATTAACTATCTTACCTGACTCAGCAATACATTGCACCTACATAGTCAGAACAATGTAAATATCATAAATGAATCATCCAAAATGACAGTAAAACTACCAAGGATAGAAATGATGTGTGGAGGAAAGAAATAGCTATGAATTAAAAGCTAGTGTCTAAAAGTGAAAAATGAAGGAGCACACAGGGAATATCAGCTCGTTGTTTAAGGCCATGGAACAATCTCGAGGGAATCTGGGGAGCCTAACGGTTTTTAAACTGACAACCCACAATCCTGCTTTGCCCACGTTCACCGCCACATCCACAGGTCTCGAGTACCAGCCACCTTCTTAGCCTTTTAGTAATTCCCTAATTTAGTCAAATTGATTGTGAGTCCCCCACCAGGCAGGACCCAGGCTCCCAGGCTCTGCTTTGTCTGCCACCGTCCATCCTCCTGGTTTCCAGCCTTGAGCACTTCTGCTGCTGGATCTGCTGTTGCCTCTCCTCCTATTGTCTTTGTCCCAGTGTGTTTATTCCTTTTAAAATACTTTTATTCATGGAATTTTAGTAGGCATTTAACAGCCTTCCTCTCCCCATGTTTCTCTCATCTCTTTCAAAAGTTTTCCTGTCACTCTTACTGACAAAACATTTTCACCCAGGTAATGTAGTTATCCAGTACAGGCAGTAACGGAATTCAGAAAGTCACATGAGTTTGCAGGGGTCCTCTGGCTCTGCTCTGCAATCTTCGTGCTGGACCTCACTGGCTTGGCTGTTCAGTATTTCCTCAGCTTCCACTTCTCTTCTTTCCACCATTGACCTCTCAGCTCTCAGAGGGATTGGGAGGAGAGACCAGAGAAGGTAAGTAAAGAGCAGACACGGTCTTTCTTACCAGGCACTGTGCTTCAGTGATCCGGGACTAGTGCTCACTAAACTTGTCCCTTCACAGGGGAATTTCTCCTTTGCAGACTTCTTTTGCACATTCTTTAGAAACCACTACCCCACTCCTTATCCACACGTGCTGGGGACATCCAAATGTAGCTCTCTCCTTTTGTAGCAATGACTCTCCCCTGCGGCGTGGCTTACGTCTCTCGAACCTCTGGCAATCTACTCTGCCCAGACTCTATCCAGGCCTCACGGTCCTTCCAGCTAAACCTTTCAGCACAAAGGTATGTCTCAAGCCCATTGCCATCTGTACATACTTGGGCCTGACAAACACTTGGAGTGCAGGTGACTTCCATTCCAGCCACATCTCTTTATTATGCATTCTGTCAGGAAACTACTCAGCCCCAACCTTTGCCTGTAGGATTTTTTCCTTCTTTCTTTCTTTTATTTATTTACTTCTTTTCAATTTTGCGACAGAGTCTCCCTTGGTTAGCCTTGGTAAAGTGCCATCGCGTCTTAGATCACAGCAACCTCAAACTCCTGGACTTAAGTGATTCTCTTGCCTCAGTCGCCCAAGTAGCTGAGACTACAGGCGCCTGCCACAATGCCCAGCTATTATTTAGAGACAGGGTCTTGCTCTGGCTCAGGCTGGTCTCGAACCTGTGAGCTCAGGCAATCCATCTGCCTCGGCTGCCCAAGTGCTGGGATTCCAGGTGTGAGCCACCACACCTGACTTAGGATTTTCTAGGAATGGATATGGTACCATTATTTGTGCCATGTCGGTGACACAAGACGATCTCTGCAAGGCATTCCTCTGAAGACCCTCAGAGTGAGCATGAGGAAGTGAAAAGCACTTTCCTTCCTTCTCTTTCAGTGGTGATAGTACTACCAGGACACAATTTTTCCAAAGAGTATTTTTTTCTTAGTCTTTTCAATCTTAATACTTTATTTCCTCAAGTGGGCATTGGACTGAAAATTATTAATATAAACCTGTTTGGGGCAACTTCTCAGCAAGTTATGAGTAAGTGGCCTACAACCTCAGTTTGGAGAGATTTACTCATACTGTTTCCTTCTCTTCATCTTCATCTGTGGCCTTAATCAAACCTGGAATACCAAGAGTCACAGGTTTCCCATTTTCTTACCCTTTAACTAGCCACCTTTAACAAGTTACTTCACCTCCATAAATGGGAAAGATTGACAATAATGATCTGTAGAAATCTTTACATCTGCAAAAAAAGCAAGTGTTGCAGACATAGACATTGTGGAAATATTTGCATTTGCTTGACAGACAAAAAGTATAAAAAGAATTCCAAGAAACAGCTTATTTAGATATATTTTATAGATTTTGTCTTCACTTAAATCTTTAATACTTGACCAAACTGAATGCTGCCTAGTATTCAAAACACCTGAAACATTGGTTACTGCTGGTGCAAGTACTTGGGGAAAACATTCAGTATTGTCATTCAAATCTGAACATTTACATGACCAAACGCCCTGTCTTTCCACACATAAGCATTATATACTAGAGAAAATCTTTCATATACCAGGAGAAACATACTGAATGTTCATGGTAGCATGTTCATAAGAATGAAAGCTGGAAACAGACAAAAATCCATCATCAGTAGAGCAGATAAATAAGCTATGCTATTTTGGGCAGCATGAAATACTATGAAATACTATAGAAAAATGAAAAATGAATCAACTGCTGCCTATGTCAATATGCACGAATCTCAAAAATATATTGCTACAAACAAAAAAATCAAGTCTCAGAAAACTCTGTGTGATTCCACTTATATACAATGCAAGACTTGTAAAAGTTAAAAAATATAATGTTTAAGATACATAAGTGGTAAAATCAATGAAGAAACTCATGGGAATGCTAAAATTACAAATGCTTACTTCTGGCACTGGTGACCAGCGTGAACAAGGAGCAGCACACAAGGGTTTCTCAGGTCCAAACATGAAAAAAATATGTATTTTATGTGGTCTAATTAAAACCCCTTCAAGTATTTGCATCACAGGATATTTAATTAGAAATAATTGACTTAGATTCCTGAATAGCTGAGAGACCGAATAGAAAAAGTAAGATAAGGTAGAAATTAGCAAATGGAGATCTCAGGGCCAGAGGAAAAAAAGGACAAGGTTGTATTACCAGAAAGCAGAGTGGAACCATGTGTTCAGAGCATTGGATAATACACAGCCACTGCCAAGGAAGCTGCCCAGAAAAAGAGCTACCCTGGGTTCTCCCTTCTCCTTCCAGCCTCCCTCCATGGCTCACACTGGTCTCATACAGGTGCAAAGGTACTGAGGCAAAGTAACCTATGGGGCCATCTGTCTTGTGAGCCAGAGCCCCAGGTCTGAGAACCAATGGGCCCAGAACAGGCAGAGTAAAAGGTTAAGTTCTTTTCCTTAGCCAAGTGGTGAGTATGGGGGTGCCCATTTTATTATCATTCTTAAGTAAACATAAATATCGCATATACTCTTTTTTATGTATGATCTACTTTACAGTGATTTATTTATTTATTTATTTATTTATTTATTTATTTTGAGACAGAGTCTCACTATGTCACTCTCAGTAGAGTGCTATCCCGTCACAGCTCACAGCAGCCTTAAACTCTTGGGCTTAAGTGATTCTCTTGCCTTAGCCTCCCAAATAGCTGGGACTACAGGCACCCACCACAACAACCAGCTATTTTTTTTGTTGTTGCAGTTGTTTAACTGTCCCGGGCTGGGTTCAAACTCATCACCCTCTCTGTATGTGGCTGGCGCCATAACCACTGTGCTACGGGCGCCAAGCCTATAATGATTTTTTAAATATTATTTTCCTTCTAACATGAGGAGAAATGTTTTGCTTAGTGAATTTTATCAGTAATTTTGCTACACTGTAGAGATACATGGCTTTTCTAGACTGATTTGTTTTAACATTGTATCTTTTAAAATTCCAGTTTTCACGTTAGTAAAACGAATAGTGTAATACCCACTTTTCAGAGTTATGTCAAATTCTAAAGGAGACAGAAGGCAGGAGAGCCCTGACATTGTTCTGGCCCAAGGTAGAACCTCAATGAAAATGAATGGTCAAGTTCTTTTACTAATGTAGCTGAGCAAAAGCTAGTGAAGTTTTTTCTGATTTTGGGACTTGACCAGAAAAAAAAAAAAATTACAATTTTTTTTTCATTTTCTTGGGGAAGGTAATTAACATGCTTCTGTGAATTTTTAGCATTATATTCATGCTTTGCTATTGGCATATTCAAAATCAGGAGCCAACATGAAGAATTGTTGCAAAAAAGATGCCACTGTTTCAGTAACCATTGTTCCAAGGATCTAAGGAGAGAATATGCTAAGTACATAAGGAAGATTGGCCATTCCTCCCCAAAGAAAAGATTTAAAAGGAAGCTGCAAGAAAGACTTAAAATCGCTCCCCGTAAACAATGGCAGGAACACGTAGTTTATCGAGGCCTGAAATAATCCCGCAGCAGTGCAGTGAATTTTCATTGATATATAAGTGGTTGCCTATTATTTGCAACAATGAAGAGGACTAATTTAACACAAGAATGTAGCAGGAGAGGCGATGCTGGCTTAATAATAGGTTCATTCTCTGCAGGAATTCATATGAGTGAGTAGGGGAAATAAGGATTGTAGCGAGGTGAGGAAGGGAAGGCAGAAGGAGATGACTGCACCCCGCATGCCCCCTTGGCTTAGAAGTCTATTACATGATTGTGCCAAGGAGCTGTTTCAGTGCCCTACTGTGTAAGTCAAGAAAGTGACTCCAACTTGACAAAGTACAAAAGGTAAAGACTGGGTAAAGCTGACAGACCTCAGTGATCTCAGTTACCGGCTGTTACCTTCTGAGTGTCGTTGGCAGAAGATGAAAGGAGCCTCTGGCACAGACAGCTGCAGGTGTACAGCCCTAACTTGGGGACGGAGCAGCAGGAGAAAACAAGGTGTGCCCTTCACTGGAATCCAATTTGTTAAAGGAAACTGTACCGTCTGTGAAACTATTTACCCTGATTTGGAAATTAGTGGTTTCCTTAGCAACACTAGAATCCCAGGAGGCTCACACAGAGTGCTAGTTTCAATTCCTGGACACCTTCACGGGTGAAGAATGCAGACAGTAACTTGAGCCCTCCACTTGGCATACCTCTCGCAGGAAATGAGGTTTTCCTTGGCCCATGAAAATACCCCTCCAATAGCTCCCATGCATCAATACTTTCTGTACCCAGGTGATGTGATGCCTGCTTCACATTTGATCACATTTGATGGCCTCATGCAAGTCTGCAATGTTGGGTATGTGAGTCCATTTTACAGATGAGGAATGAGCTCTATAGGCCAGACAGGTTTCTCAGGGCTATGCAGTGGTGGTTTGAGGATTTTGTCTCAGTTCTGGCTGACTCCTAAATCCCATGCTCTTTCAGCATTTTCAATCTGTTTAAGAATAAAACAAAGTTTTAAAGCTAGTAGTACCAAAGCAACCCGTATAACCAAAATATCTGCACCCCCATAATGTTCTGAAGTAATA
The DNA here is from genome assembly GCA_963573935.1 of Arctocebus calabarensis. Classification (NCBI taxonomy): domain Eukaryota; kingdom Metazoa; phylum Chordata; class Mammalia; order Primates; family Lorisidae; genus Arctocebus; species Arctocebus calabarensis. The sequence continues at coordinate 38,610 of CAUYON010154090.1, forward strand.
AACAAACAAAGCTATAAAGCACCTCAGGGCTATCTTGCACAATGCTCTCAGTTAAAACATAAAGAAATAAAGGCATCAGAAGGCAAAGATGTTCACCTAAGGTCACATAGCAAATAATGGCAGAGCTGAGGAAAGAATTGAGGTTTCAGGATTCGATGACAGCTTTGACTTGTGCAGGCCCCCTCGGAACCATCGAATGTGGTGTTCTCAATGTTGGGCACACATCCATTTTGGCACGTCTTTTTCTATAAAAGGTGTGCAGAGAGTGCTTGTTGAATGAAGGAAGGAATGAATGACACCTTTCCGTACATTCCTCAAACGCTCCCCACGCAAATGGCGTGGCGTAGACATTCCGGGGCGTTTTAGTGGAAGGGAAGTACTGTGTGGCAGGTGTACAATTCGGAAGGAATCCATTCTCAGTTCCACGAGGCACTTCACTAGCCTCACCCGGTTCTGGTGCTGAGGTGTAATTACCCTCACCTGTATCAGGTGAAGAAACTCTCAATTAATTAACATTTAACATTAACATTTGGAAGAAACTCTCAATAATCTGCCCAAAATAATCAGGAATGACCACAATCTTGATCTAATTTCAGTTTATCCTCTTCAAAGATTAACATTTTCTTCAAAGATTAACATTTGGAAGAAAACATACAGGTCTTTTAGCCTCACCTTAACTATCTTACATGAATACTTGTCACCTCGTCAGAGTTTGATCAAGGGTGTTTGTACCGTCAGAGGTAACCCTTCAAAGGAAATCAGTGCTCTCTATATAATAGAGTTCCTCAAAACTTGATGTGCGCATAGATCTCGAGGTGGGAGGCTCCCATCAAATACAAATTCTGACCCTGTAGGTCTAGAGTGAAACCTGAAACTCTGTGTTTAGAATCAACTCTCAGGTGATGCTGACAGTGCTGCCCTGTGGACCACTCACACTGAGACGAGGTGCTTTAACAGGTTTGTAATATAAGTGACGCTTGTCCAATTAAGCAAGTCTTCTTATACAAAGCACATTTCCCTGTAAGTTGCTATACTTTTCTCTCTAGTAACTTAGCAAGGCCTTGTATTTCAATGTGATACACAAATTTTAGCAGTACCCATCCTTTCCCATCAGAAAGTTCCTGACTTTTCTAAGTATATGATGCTCAAAAATTAGATAGAAGATTTGGGAGAGTTGGCACATGCCTGTACTTCCACTACTTGGGAGGCTGAGGCAGGAGGATTGCTCATTCCCTTAAAAAAAAAAAAAAAAACACAAATATATAGCAGGTGCCAAAAATACATATACACATTTTGAGAAAGGAAAAAAACTGCATTAAAATTTTAAAAATACTGATAACAAAAGATGAATACAAGTCACATTGAGCATCTCTTGTAATAGCAGAAGTCAAAAACTGTATTACAAATTTAATACGTTTTTTTTTCTTTTTTCTTTTTCTTTTTTGAGACAGAGCCTCAAGCTCTCACCCTCGATAGAGTGCCATGGCATCACAGCTTACAGCAACCTCCAATTCCTGGGCTCAAGCGAGTCTCCTGCCTCCGTCTCCCAAACAGCTGGGGCCACAGGCGCCCGCCACAATGCCTGGCCATTTTTTGGTTGCGGCCATCATTGTTGTTTGGCGGGTCCGGGCTGGATTCGAACCTGCTAGCTCAGGTGTACGTGGCTGGCACCTTAGCTCATTGAGCCACAGGCGCCGAGCCACAGTTTTTTTCCTTAAAATGTGTATACATTTTTAGCACCCTGTATTTACCATAAGAGGTGATCAGATATTTATGAATGTAGAAAGAGTAGTTAAGTTGATAATGTAATTGTTATTGAAACTATAAGGTAAAGAAAACTGAACCTTGAGTCTACATACCAGAACGAGCTTATCACAATTTAGCCAGCCACCTTTGGAAAAATCGTAGTCTCTTTGCTTATGTTTTCTAAACAATGAAATGAAGCCATTGAATTAGGGAAACTGCAAGACATCTTCTAACTCTGATATTCTAAGTTTCTCTCTGTCTCTGTGGACAACACATGATCACACCAACTATAATTTGGGTAAAACCAAAATGAAAATTAAAACCAGGAGTATTCCTGTATTGTGTACAAATAGCACAGTAAGTTTAACATGTTAAATCCAAAGCATTTCAAGTTACCAATTTGCACAGATTCCCCTAACTGTGTTCATGCTCAGCTGCTCATGTCATGAGGGCCCCGCAGGCCCTTTTTCTTGCCGTAGCGCACAGAGTCCCATTTGGGAGGTTTCCCTTCTGCATCTGCAGTGGAATCCTGCACTTGGCAGAGATGCAAAAGTCAAATGGCAGACTCACTTTGCCCTTGAGTGTTCACAAGACGAGACTCTTTTCTGTGCCACTGCCCCTCATTCATGGGCTGACTTCCTTCCCCAAATCACCAGCAGCCCAGAGCCACCATACTATCACTCTTGCCATATTGTCATCTAGCTATCCAAAGTTCCCTGCTTCAAAATCCCATTAAGCCCTGGCCTCCTCCACGGTACCCTTATGCTCCAAAATTACCTCTCATTCTTCCTCTTTCTGTCCTTATCAAAACTTCCATTTCCTTAATGCTCCCAGCAGGTTGTCGAAAAAGAATATTTCTGGCTAATTCTGAAACAAAATAATAGAGGCAATCTTTATTTAAAATTCCCAGTACATTATGCAGTAAATGTGTTATTTTCCTGATCCATCATTCTCCTGTGAATTAATGCTTTTGTGCCTTCCTGCATGTGTACGTTTACCTTGAGTTTTGCAAATGCTTTAATCTGGTGCTGGTTTTAGGATTCCAAGACTTTTTTAGGTAGTGAACCAGGATATGAGAACAAGAGCCCCATTCAGGGTGGAGGAATAAGTCTGAGAGCAGAAAACTTGGCAATCGTGCCTTTGAACTGAAAGCAACAGGTTATTACTCACAAGGTCATTGAACTGGTTACGACTTAGTGGTCCATTCATCCCTCAGATGCTTACTGTGTGCTTCTTATGTACCAAACCCCAGACTAAGGTACAGGAAATTTAAAAGCAAAATGAATAAGGAATGGTATTAACAGTCAAGAAATCTATAACATAGGTGAAAAGATAATAAATAGATAATTACAGTTCTTCATGATAGCTGTTTTGGTAGGATGAGAAGGTAATTTGGTGGAAAATAGGCTCAGCTACAGATCAACCTAAACTTGAACACCGCGTCCACCACTTACTAACTGTGTAAGCCCTACTTAGTCACTTAACATCCATGAGCTTTAGCTTCTTTCCTGAGAAATTCAGAGAATATACAGAGACTTTACAGGACTAAGAAAACACAAATGAAGAATCTTTTTGGCTACTAAGGTGCTTGACCTTGAAGACATTGTATACTCAGCAACTATTATTTATTATTATCAAGAGAAATCTCCATGCTGTCTTGTGTACACCCTGTATGATCACTCCTGGGAGAGAGAGACAAAAGTGAAAGATGCATCCACATGACTTACAACTTGAATATGATATCCTTAAGGTTGTTAATAAATACTTTACTATAATTACATGAGAAATAAGCACAGAATTAGGAGTCTTTTGTACACAATCTAATGTCATTTCTGACTCTAGCGTTTTATAACCAAAATGAACTTATTTTTCTTTTGTTTGTAAGTGCCTAATGTGTTTTGTTCAAATCACTTTAAAACATAAGGGAACTTTGCCTATAATCCCAGCACCTGGGAGGCCAAGGCAGGTAGATTGACTGAGCTCACAGGTTTGAGACTAGCCTGAGCCAGAGTGAGACTCGCTATAGCCAGGCATTGGGGCAGATACCTGTAGTCCCAGTTGCTTGGTAGGCTGAGGCAACAGGATCACTTGAACCCAAGAGTTTGAGGTTGCTATGAGCTAAGATGCCATGGCACTCTACCAAGGGTGACCAAGTGAGACTCTGTCTCCAAAAAAAAAAATAATAATAATAAATAAGGGAACTTAAAGAAGCAAAGAAAGGTTAAGCCAATGAAAACACTTATGACATAGTTTTAAAAAAACACTCTAATTTGTATTTTATA